>CM017556.1:13438990-13608990 GCA_007844125.1 Sinonovacula constricta
TCATGCTGTTTTGTCCCGTCATTGTCCGCCATATGAAGTACTCAAGCAGATACGTGTACCTGTTTTTCTTTTGTCCTGGAAGTATCAACAACGTACAATATACTGAAAATTAAGTCGTCACATGTTTACAGAGTTGCATTATAACTATAAACAAGCATATTATTTGGTTAGAGTTTCAGTCATTTGCTCGAAGTAATTTGAACGTTAATCAATAATTTCGTTATTAATTTCATTTATCCCGTTTACTTTCTTTCTTGTGTGTATAAAATATACTTTTTATGAGACAAACAATTTTGTGGCATTATAAATATTTAATAAACATTTTGCTTGATATGTTCTATGGTTAGTTTCCCTCTCACATAGAACTAGGCCCATGCACTGTAATTGTATAAAACAGCAAACTGGTTTCTGCTGTTTAATTTAAAGCGAAAATTTAATGTTACATTCATTTAGATTTATCACAAATAGTCATTAAATATTAAATATGTGCAATCAACATTTAATGTATGGAATTATATTTTGACCACTGACAGTGCAGTATTTTTTAAATTTTCAAATGCATTATATTTATTTATCAGCACGGTTGATTGTGATAAATTGGTTGTCGTTCAGAATTAAATGCTTCTGTTTAACCGCAAGTGCTAATGCGTGAAGAGGCGGGAATTGAGGTGTGGCCATTAAATTAAATGTGTCAATTACGACAACACAAACAAGAACGGGTGCGGAGTTTTAACTATTTATTTTCAAGAACTGTATTAGAATAGGAGAAAATATCAACATAAAACAGTCACTTTTAGTTATTCAATACACGTTTCTCGTAGTCGAGACATCAATATATGAGGGAACGGTGGCTATTGGCGGCTGACAGGGTAGCGTGGGCTTGCTGTCAATGATGCCCGCTACTGTAGTGACTGCGGCATCAGAAATGGCATCTAAAAGACGAAAATAAACTTTTTTAGCAACTTTACACAGTCATTGACTAATAGAAGTATGCACACAGTATGCATTCTTTTTTAAAGTTCTTCAAAAATTGATTACTCATGAGAATAACATTTCTTTTAGAATTATATCAAAATCTTTAAGATTTTTCTTTTGCTATCAATAGATAAATAAAAGTACAACGTAAATTAACAGTTAAAACAGAGTCACAAACCTGGCCCAAGCGTGAACTCTTGTCCTGTCGAGATCCTGTGTGTTAATCGTTAAAATCTGTTTTACAGTTACGTCGTCGTTTGACAGAAGGTAGTCATTGTCAAATTCCCCCGATTGTAATATTCTTAACAGGTCGAATCAACCATTAATTCAAAATTACTTTCAGACATACTGTGATTAAACTGTGTTTCTGTCCTTTTCCCAGCTGAAGTCGTGAAGACAATGGCAATGATTTGCTGTTCTAAACATTCTCGAAACAGCTTGCGGTTGCATCGTGTCTATTTTTAGACCGGTCATTTTCATCATCTGATTTACATATGCGATCCAAAAAGGCGCTTGATTAGTTAGCTGGGCGGTTTATGTGCGGAGACTTTTCACAACATAATTCCATACATTAAATATATTAATGTTTGTTCTCGACGGTTTAACAATTTAATCGCTCGCTCGGCTGCGCAGAGCTGAGCGATTAAATTTGTTAAACCGTCGAGAACAAACATTAACCTATACTTATTGGTTTTTGTGTTGTTGTTTTTTGTGTTTTAGTTTGTTTGTTTTTGTTGTGTTTTTTGTTTGTTTTTTGTTTGGTTTTGTATATTTAATTCGTTAAAAACAAGGCGTGTAACAGTATTAGATGAAATAAAAGGCATATAACTGTGCTTGAAGAAAAGTAAGAAAATAAAGTCTGTGGTTGGGAGGGAACCAACTACCCCGTCGATAGATATATGTAAAGCGAAATGCGTTCAACTGAACAGCAACGCTAAGCCCTCTGTATATACCCAAGGTCCATAATTGTATAATAATCAATAAACACGCCTGCGTAGTTATAAATAGACACGTTCACGTGACATTGATCTACTTTATATGCAAAGCGTATATCAGGTTTAAACAATTTTTATATAAAAATAATTGTTTACATTCTATTTCGTTTCATATTAACTTTTTATATGATATCTTGGGAAAGAAATGACAAACTAGTATCCTAATAATTCTGTAAACCTGTATGCCTATAAACCGTTTAACTGTTAAAGTTTGATTTATGCGTGTTTATGTCTGTGTAGCCTCTATTCAATCTGATTCTACTCATATGCGTAAAATATAAAGATTATGTAATCACAATATAACAAATAAATCGTACCTCTAATTCCTCCTCTATTCTTGTTTGTTATCGCTTCTGGTAAGACAACAACATTCAGTATCAAATACAACGGTCCAAGCCACACAGTCAAGGTCGTAGAAAAATACACGGTAAAAGTGACGTCATTTTAATTGTGGATTTTCCAGTGTTACGTTATAATGCCATAAGCCCGGTCTTGTCGCGTCGTGTGTCATATAGATATATGCTTAAATAATAAAAACACGGTTATTGTCAAATCGAATTTACAGATTAAATTGAAACTAACTATAAAAACTAATGATCGTTTGGCGACATTCATATTGGCATTGTTGCCAATGCTCTAGTTTTTTTTAAATGTTTGCTATATGTCTTGTTATTTAAAATATAATAAGGCAAGCATTTTTGAAATTATATATTCAACAAAGACTAACATGAGGAAGACATCGATGTATCAATAGTTCGAAAATTATGCAACATCAGGGCTCAATGGCAATCTGGCAAGCTCGTTAGATTATGAGATATACATTATTAATTTCACCTCTCGCCCTTGATAACTAAAGAAAGAATGACTTTCCAACGACATCCTGAACCATGTTTTCATGGACGGAACACTTCAGTGCATGCGGCGCCTTCATTGCATTGAGTGCGGTTGGTGTCTAAATGGCCTTTTAAAATAAAAAAAAACTGCGTTAAAGGTGAACATAATGTGTCCGATTTGGGAAAAGCGGCCGACCTAACAGAGTTCAGCTATTTCTAACGCGACGAGAAATAATTGCACAGTATGTCCAACCTGTTTAAGCTAGATGTGAACATAATATGACTTTTAAATGCAACTCAAATTGCACTACTTTAAATAAAAACCACCATCTAGAGTGCTTAGAATAACAGCATTCGGTAAAACGTTTCGGTAAAACGTGGAACGTGATATGTTACTATTGCAGATAGAAATCACCGTTCCCGGTTTTAGTCCTCGACATATAACCTTCTACTTATTATGTGTCCACTACTTTTCTGAAAGTGATTGCAGTGCGTTTATTTGTGTATTTACTTCACTGAGTGTAGAAATGTTATCTTGATATGATTTGTAAGCTTTCATTTAAAATTCATATCAAGTAAAAAAAAAAGTGTGCATTGTTGTTATCACATTGTTGATGATCTTGTGAAACGGACGTTAATTCTTCCTCTTTTCTATGTACATATTCTATATGTTATTTTGAGTATAGTAAAGGCCAATGTATGCAAACAAATGCTTTTATTTCTTGGATTATTTCTTATATATTTCTTATGAATATATGATGACGGGTACGGTAAAAAGTACTTAGTATAATGTTTCTTCATAAAATGAAATTACTTATAAAGAAAACAATTGCTAGAAAAAAACGTAATAGTAACTTAACTTTGATCAGTTCTTCCTGCAATGCGTTTTTGTGTATACGTCTGCTACGCCTAGTAACACGAACGTGGAAATAAACACATTGAATGCTCACATTGTACATTAGAAAGTATATAAATCGATTGACCCACTTTACCACCGGATGAAAGGCCATTATTGCTATATGCTAATTACATCTTATGTTCCATGTTTCACTTTGACGTTGTTATTATTCGCTCTATGGAGGAAATTCGAAGCATTTTAAAATCGCATTTGCATTAAGTTTAGACAGGCCGGTTTTACTGATGTAAACATTTGATAATTTTGTACTGCTACGGGATTCTGCGTGACTTTGCCTTTCATCTTACATCCCATAATAATAATTACGTTTTGTCGCACAGGATACAGGGACAGACTTAAATTGCCAAGCTCGTTGCTAGTGTCAAGATAAAACTCACAGTAAACGCACTTTTACATGTAATTTTATTATTTACAAAGGCGAATATGTCAATATATATATATATGTCAAAGGAAATATGCAGCAATAATAACACAATTATGCAATATAAAGACTGCGGCGACGACTCACATACAATCTAGCAAGCTCGTACAATTTTGGGATTCACATAATTCGGCTCACCTCTCGCCGTTGACTCATCATTTAAGCATAAATTGCCAACTCCACTTCGATTCATTATTAAGCACTGGGCACTACTGTGCCAGCGGCGCTTAGATTTGAATGCGCTGTCTTTACACTAATCAACTATCACTTTAAACAAAGAGGTTATTATAGCAAGACAACCTTTTTCTTACAACGGACCTACTGCCAAGTAAGTTTGAAGTGTATTTATCTTTTTCAGAAGGACGTGTTTTCGCTTTGTTCATAAATAAATCAGTCTGCTTTATATATGAGCAGAACCGCAACAAGAACGACACTTGGTGTATCACTGAACTTCAATTGTGTGGTAATACACCCGCATATGACATGCCAGTTAATATCAAACAATTTGCAAGTAATGGGGATGAAAATTGCGACAAGCAATGCCTAAACCAGAGTACAGTTTCGCTGATGGATCATACTTCAGAGATTTATTTAAAATGCAATGGAAAAAGCAACTGCTCATTGGCTGATATTTCCGTTCCTTCTACTTCTCACGGCGGAATCTTAACATTGACGTTTGCCTGCAATAATACAGGTATGTGAATGTATTTTTATGTATGTAACATGAAGTAATACGTACGTTTATCATTGGAGTCTCCACGTTTTACATTCAATAAACTAAGTGCACATATTTGATAAGGCATGGCTCCGTTATTGCAGTATGTACACTTATTCCGCAGTACGCTTGCAAAGACGAAGACTCATTCCCGTGTGTCCGCAGTTTGCATGTGTGTTTAAACGTCAACATGCAAACTGGCCATTTATATAAAGGTCTTAGCACATAAACAACTGATAAAACTTCACAATTTCTGGTGTGAATGGTTTGTACAGTTGGAACAAAAACAACGACGTCCCCGGTGGCTATCAATTGTTATAACAGAAATTGGATATCATAAAAGATTGTTTTCTATGCCAGTGCAATTCTATATCGCATAAAGTTAATAAACAGTTTTATTTTACATTGTAAGTGACACACTGCATACATACAGCTTTCAACTTAATCTAGGGTGTGATTTTGATGGACTTTAACCGGATTTTAATGTATACGTATGTAAACGTAGATAAAAGCCGGGTCCAAAGAAGATCAATGGCTATCGTTTGGCCCGTCTCCAGACATTGGGCTGATATTGGCTAGGTGAATATTTTATATATGTTCAGACGAGTGTCCGAACCAAACCCAATGAACTTTTACCGTTTTTTCAATATAAACGTATTTGATGTGCTAGCCGCTGCGACAGACGGTCTGTGTGGTTTCTACATCAAAATCTCTGCCGATGTACACGTGTTCTAAATTAATGTAATATTTAGCTTATACAGTTGTGTGAACAAAGTTTATTTATAGGTATAGATATCTTCTTAACCAAGTCGCTTTAAACTGAAGTTGTATACTTCTTATTCCTTTTCTATTACGGGTATTGTAGAAATAAATGACAATGATGATGATGATGATGATGATGATGATGATGATGATGATGATGATGATGATGATGGCCATGATGATGACGGTGTGACATGCGAGGTTTTGATTATGATAATTAAGAGGATGGTATTTAGGGGATGGCATGGAGGAGGACAATAGCACTACAAAAAATACAGGAAACACCAATCTTCCTACCAGTTCTTCCCTGACCAGCACTTCAATACCTACAAGGAACAACAACACACGAACAACAGAAAACAGCACAGGAAACAACACTTCAACTGCAGGAACTGCACGATTTTCTACAGGTAAATCATTATAAGATGCAATAATAACGATAAATTGTTTAAAACATTTTTATTTAAATTTATACCCACTCGTCATGACTGTCTACTATTTGGATATAACAACAATTAATACTACTGTACTTAAACTGTATTAATTGTGGAATTCGACGTTGTAATGAAAGAATATGGAGTGTTGTAAACAAAACACTTTATGTTCAAGGTCAATATTAATACGTGTATTTAATACTGTAAGTCACTCACGATGACCACTGGTTAGGAGCAGTGCATCTTGTTTACATTTACGTTTTTTTATTGTTTAAAGAGGATGGACAGCAGAACATAAAACGAATAAATTTTAAATTATACGCATATAAACGGAAACATGTTAAATTATACACATATTTATTGTCTTCATAGATCCATAATCTAATTGTTTAAGATTAAGTACATTGTATTATGTAGTTAGATACACCAACTATTCTGCTGCGGTTTTTTGAAGATGTAAGTAATATCACTCTACCTAACTGATTGATTGTTTACCAAGAATTAATGCTACTTTAAAACAAGCCATCGTAAAATTACAAGCCGCTTCTAATATACAAATGATGTAATGAGATAAATATATCGATAGATCAACTAATATATAACGTCACCCTAGACGCAGCTCCTATATATAGACTTAAGGCTCCAGAATATTCAAATATCGACTGATGTGACTAAACGTTACGTCATCAAAATACAACGTCACAATCAGGTACACAATCAAACAAGCCAATTAAATTAAAGTAGTGGGTCCGTAAAGTGACGTCACAATCATGGTGTCTGTTGCAATCGCTGGTATAATAGCACAGGTATAAAGCAGTTCAACAAAGGAACGTTAAATAGAGACTACTATGTAAGTGTTGAATAAAAAAAATGTTATCACACGAGACTGAGACAAATCTAAATCGCGAGGTTTGCCTTTATCCTACCACCTGTTTTATAAACAAAAGTGTTGTTTAATGAAAAGTTCTATTTTGTTTTCGAAAGTGAAATTCGCGTTCTAGACTGGGTGTTATGTTTTCATATGCGCCTAACTGAAAATAGCAAAATTAATAATCAAACATGAATGGAGATCTGTAATAAACGTGAATAAAGTTTAACTTCCTTGTAACCGAAGTCACTAAAACTTCACAGTAGGAGCATCGTCTTATTATCAAACTCAAACTAAACCATGGATGGGTGGTGTACAGAGTCAATAGATATAAGTTTAGCCCGACCGTTGGATTGGGTATCAATTAACATAATCGCCACGACCTAAATCGAGAAAAACAAAAGCAGTTGTACATCCTATCATCGCACCAATTCAAAACCAATTTTTTCATGTACACACTGGCTTTTTATGTGAATAACACCAAGCTCTGTTGCTTTAAAACCCGTGTTTACAAACTGAAACCAATAAATAACGTATAGTTTTCGAAGAATTTTACGTCACCACATGCGCCATTTGACACAAATGAAAAAAAAACCCAAAGGGATTTAAATCCTTATAATCTATTGTCTTTTTGTTATAACTTTTTGCGTCCCTATAAATCTAAAAAAATACGATTTTACGACCTTAGGAACTCCTGGTACGGTATGGAATTATCCATCTAAAAAAACGTCCGTCCGGATATGCGTCATAGGATGTACATACGAATAATGTCCGAAGTGATGGAAGGATAAATAGTATTTTGACATAAGTTTTAATTCTTATTAGTGTTAAATTGTACTGTCACCAATCTACAAAGCAATCAACAAGGATATGCAAGATAAACAGCAATAGCACAAGTAAGTCAGGTGCATCAAATACGTTGATGTGTATTTATAAAAACGAATGTGAATTCATGCCTCACATTTTATAGGCTCTAACTTTAAAGAAAACCTAAAACTTAAAAATGATGAATATAAACATCTTATAAAATCTGTACCATGATAATTATGTAAATTATAAGGTATATCGCATTGACATTAATAAGTGCAAAATCTGAACAATCTGATAAACAGGTCATAAACATTGTATAAATTCAGTAAAGTAAACATATTTAATAACATAATTATCGTTCCATTATTTAAATACTAAATGGATTCAGAAATCCAATCGATTCAGAAATCAAATCGCCCAACCGGTTTTAAATTTACGATTATGATGTGAATTGCCTTCAATAACATTTTTACAAGAATATGTGGCATAGGTTGACGTGGAGTAACTTACCAAGAACGTTGTTCTGTTTATTCCTAATTATCACCGGTAAAATATACATTACAAAAACAATGTCGACCTATATTTATCTCCTATAATAGTTTTAACACATCTGGTCAGCCAGAAGACATGATAATTAGTGCGTGGTACCATGTCAAGTATCGCATTGAAGACATCATTTTATTAAATCGTAACTGATCAATATATGTCGTATGAGACATAAACCAAAACAAAAAACGGAAACAACACCAATACAATAATACAGTGCCTACTATTCGATCATAGGACTAATAATTTATTAAGATCAAGAAGTCATTGCATGCTATCGGTTATATCATACGAGCAAGAACGTAATCTCAGGGAATTAGTTAGGTTTAAGGTATTTACAGAAGACACATTTTGCCTTGCCTTGCTCTCCAGGTTCCAGCGATTCATACACGGTGGCCATTGTTGTTTCTGTTGTTGTTCCCATAACTGTCATCGTGGTGGTGGTCGCCTTTTTGATGTACAGAAGGTAAAACTATAGGATCTATCCCATATTACAACAATTTACTAGTTAAGAAGTTGATGCTGTATGAGGGGTTGTACTATGTTAAGTGCTTAGTATGCGCAAAGACTACTGTTTATTTGGTTCTGCTCTTACTTAAACTGCTGGTATGGCTTCTTGTGAAGATGATGATAGATGATTTGAGACCGATAATGATGATATGATTACGACGACGACGACGATGATGCTGATGATGATGTTGTTGTTGTTGATGATGATGATGATGATGATGATGATGATGATATGCTGCTGCTCATGCTGTTGCTGCTGATGATTATGATGACAATAGCTCTAGTGTATTTAAAGCATGTTTTAAAAGGAATCACCTGTTATTGACTTACGAATCAAAATCAATGTAGGAACTTTAATAGCTAATATAAACTTATGCCAACTTTAATGCCAACGCGTTATTGATCGGATAACGTTTAAATACCCTCTCTTTCTTTCTTCTTTGTTGCAGAGGTCAATGCAAACAACTACTTGGTAAATGCACGAAAAATTATGCCAAACATTCTCCTGCTCCTGATAGAACCGATACATATGCCATGAGTTCTGAAGCGAATGCTAATTTTACCTACGACTTTAGCAGCGACATGGATGTAAGCCGTTCTGACGTAGATTATTGTGAAATTGACAAGGTTGGACAAGCAACTGGCGTTGAATACAACCATGTTAACTTAAAGCAAGCACAATTAGCAAAGGATCCCACGTATAACCACATAGGTAACTTGAACAGTTCTGCAGGAAACACCGAACAGACTTATAACCATGTAGGAGACGAAACGTTTCAGAATACTAGTCTGTTCACACCCGACACATATTCGCACATCGGCGCATTGGCAAAACCTGCATCCGAACAATTGGCTGAGGATTCATACGCACATATCGACGGAGTAAAGCAATATATTCCCGAGGTTTATGACATAAATCAGTATGATTGCGCAGTCTTTCAACCGAACGGCGGGCCAACAGGACATCAAGAACGTGAGATGAAATCTGACAAGGAAAAGACGTTTAAAGTCGTAGGGTCCTGCAAGATGGACAGTAACAATGAAGCTCCGGTCTCTCATTCTTATTTTATAGTAGAAAAACACGAGAAGGAAGCTTAACGACTAATCATCAAAACAAAATAATTCCTTGTTTTCTTTTCTCAGAACGGTTGTCGAAGGTGCTACTCTAACAGTTGTTAGAAGTTCATATTTGCATTTGTCTGTTGCAGAATACTTAAAATTGTGACTGACTTTAAAAAGACATGTTTTTGTTAGTGTTTGTTAACATTTTTGTTTGTTTTGATGGTTAAATATGGAAAGAGTCGTAAGTTTGTTGCGAAAGTCGTGATTCAATCACTTTTGCACGTTTGTCATTGATTAGGTTCGTAACTAAAAATGAAGGTTTGCTCTAAGTACAGAAAAATAAGATACATGCCAGCGATACTGTTGATTAACATATTGTTGATTTTCCACTTTCTAAAATTTTAGCATTTTGCACACGACCTTGACTTTTATTATTTACTGTGTAAGACATACTAAGTTTTTACCATTTAAATGGAAATATTTAAAATTACTAAAAGTGGAACAGCTGGGAAGACACCGTTCGAAATGAAATGGTTTTACTATTAAATGGGACAGATACTTCGAGTGAAAAATGTCGTTTTAAGCTTAATTGTGATGCATGTGTGGTTTTAAAGGCCATACGTCTATATGTTCATCTATCAAAATAGCTTTATTTGACGGAACTACCTAATTTTGTTTCGATACGACATTCAAAACAAACATAGGTAAGACAACACAGTTTTTTTGCCTTCAGCGAGTGTTTCTGGAAGCATTGTATTGAGAGTTCCTGGCAAATAGAGGGCATTACAGCAGTATTGCAGTGACCCCCCTGAGGCAGAGTTTTGGGAAACGGGCACGACACCAGACTGTCCTGAAATGCATGGTGCATGTCTGTCATAAGGATGGGCAAGAAAAATGACTGGCAATGATTGTGGTTAAATATAATGTTCTGCGTTTTAAGGAAAAACATAAGAAGACAATTAATCTCCGCAAGGAGGCGTACAAATTGTTACACGCGAAAACCGTATAATTACTCCGGTGATAAGTAGTTAATTCAAAGTGTTTTTATTAATAAGGTAACGTGACGTAGAACTAACCAGAAAGAAGTATTTGCCAGCAGTAGGTCTTCACCAGTAAAGCAGGTCACCAATGCGGCCATGTATGAGCCGTTGCGATTCAAACACTCTGCCCAAGTCGGCTATGTACGGAGCTATCATCTCACCAGCACGGGTGATGCAGGAGGTCAAACCCATGCTGGCATTGAGGACGGCCGTCGGAAAGATTTTTGCTGAGTACAGGTTAATTATTGTGAATCCGGCGGATGCTCCAGTCTTCCCCAAGCGAGTAGGTAAAGTAGTAACCAGTCGGAAATCTGAAGTGCAGACAGTATATGGTAAAATTTCGACGTGAGTTATGTTAACATTTTTAATGATATATAATGTATATGCAAACACATTATGATATGGAAAACACCCCTTCTCGGTATATATGTTCGTAGAAATATGTGTCTCTGTTTTCAGCTTAGTTTTTACCATTCTTCCTCATACAAAGGTCAATGACGTATAAAATATAGTTTCAAAATATGTCGAGCGCAATTCTGACATTAGGTAAAGAAAAACAAGAAATAACTTTAAATATTTTCCGCGTTGTGAGCCATTGAAATATAAAGTGCCTTTGTATCTGTGACGTATGGTAACCAATTAGCATGATTTATTAATCTGTTTCGTTTAATGAAACTAAGCATGTACATGGCAAGACGGTAAATGATGTTTTGATGTTAATAATGGTTTATACTTTTTCCGCTTGCTCAAATAATGATGCACATATATATGTTTTTAATGATAAAAAGCTTCCTGTCTGTAAGCGATAAAATAAAGTTTGTCAGTACTTGTTTTGCTGTTGTTTTCATAGATTATTTGTAATCAGTCAAATGTCATAGTTTACTACATATTTATAAAATGATCAATGCAACCTATTTTGACCTGCTTTCAAATGCGGTCGCAACGTCAGCCCATACACTTAATAAGCCTGAATGAATATCGATGTGCAGTAAAAATCACTTAACCAACGACCTATGCAAACAGTGTGTGCAAAGGTCGTCTTACTGCCATCTTTTAAAACAATAGGCTACCGTTTGACTACACGTTTTTACAATAGAAGCAGACGAGCGATGAATGAGACAAATGAGTTACCATTTTGCTGGCACCACTAGTCTGAAAATTTGTTGAGGTTCTGCCAAGCTTGATCGGCATTTTACCTTGTTGGTGTTCATTGCAGTACACTTTACATGTTTGTTTGAATTAATTTAGAAACTATTATTTTGCATTGAAGAGATATAAAGTGTATGAAAATATTTACTTTACCAGCAATTAAGGTTAAGTGGTAAGTTATAAATAATAACAACAGCAACTGTTTGTGATAGGCAATAAGCTAAATGGCAGACTATTGCGGACATGTTTATTCATGTTTTATACAAGCTGATCTTGTGGGTTGATTTACCAAAGTAATTAAGTTAATTATATTGATTGTATTCAAACGCTGCAAATGTTACTATACAAACATATATAGACATAAACAAAATACATGTAAATGAATGAACAAACACAAACAAATAAACAATTAACTTATAAATTATGCTTATCGCACATGTAAGAATATACATGTTCATTAAAGCCTCACACACGACGCAAATCTTTTTCAAAGATATTTCTTGTTTGTATTTAAACCTTTAGATTCCAGTTCTCGGGTAATTACAGATGATGGTTTGTGGCAGAATCATGAAACAACTTGCTGTTTGTAATTTGTACAGGTGTAACTGTCTTTTCAGTCTTTGATTAGGATTTACATTTTTTTCATTACCACGATCAGGCTGAGCTTTACTAAGCTGTTAACTGTTTGCCTTGGGTTTCTGTCCATATAACTAGAATACTTAACCTCTCCTATATCCTCCCATTTATAATGTTTTCATAAATAGTAGAACTACATTTTGACGCGTTGGAGACATGAATTGTCTTGAATTGTAAGACAATGCGCTCCTTGTGTAAAGCGGAATCATAAGTTTTACAAGGTTATATCTTTACATTTTAAATAGGAAATACAATTGTACCAGCTGCCAATCAGTTAAAGATTTTTTTTTAGTTTTGCCGTATTAATCACACTAAATGGGACAATCATTATAATTTAGCATAAGCGTCTGTGTGTTTATGCCATTAATTGGACAGACAAGGTCAATTGCATGATACGGTTTTCTTTTCAATCTTTTACACACTATAGTCTGACAAATGTGATATATGATAAAATTATATTATCTTAAAGTTTAAATTACTATGTTCGTTTTTAAAGGTTATATTTACACCATTTTGTACGAGTTTGGCACACGTTTTCATTGAATATATGCTTTTGTGTAACATTTTAATGAAGAGCCATAGTACTGTCGGAACTTTGCGAAAATATGCTATTCAGACGCAACGAAGGTCAAATTAGGTACATTCATTACAAAACAGTTGTTATTTATACAATTCTACAGCCGTCCACATGCAACTGAAGCACGATAAATGTTTCACTTTTTGGAGGTAAACATTAATCGTCCTCTTCTAACAGCTCGAGTCCCACTTTAGGCCAGTGATTTTATCCAGTGGTTTGCCAATGATTCAAGGAAGAATTTGTCGGCGTATCTTGAACATTTAAATAGGAATATTCATTCGAGTCCGAAACTCGTGATATTTAAGTACATGTCCATGGTTTGCCAATATACACACGCAGTATAATTCTGCTATTGGCTTCACTTGGGTATTTTACTTCCTGTTTACTTCGATCCGAAACACAGACCATGCTATTGAATGGGTGTTATTTATAAGTTTAAAATTATTTCCACTGCTGTTCCGACAGAAGAAAAACGTACAGCAGGAGTATCATTTAAGTTAAAGTTTCAAGTGTATTAATAAAAATGTTGATAACAAAATCTTGCATGAATACCTAATGTATAAAGGCCTTTTCGTGTATAAATGTAAAATATATGTGATACCTACTTAGATCGTCATGTACTAAACAATAGAGATTAAGCAGTAAAAGGGGGAGGTTTTGTTCAGAAATAAGGACCGCCGATGCTTACAGCAAAACTCTTAGAGTTTAATACAAGCGAAATCTCCGTCCTAGATTTATCGAACAACATTTATATAAGGTTATGAAATTTGGCTACTGAATAGCACATCGAATGATCCAATATTGTCAGTCTAACATTCGGACTACTGTTACATCGTTTGATATAATAAATCAATAAATAATTTTATAACATTCACTGACCAGCAGAAAAACTGTTAACTGTCTTCTTCAACTTAACAGCACTTTAAGATAATAATTTGGATTCGTAACATGCCCACAAAAGACCAGAGCACAGTTTGTTTTTAGTCGTTGATGTGGTTGTCATCGTTTTTCAATGTTTACAAATAAATAGCCTGTTTGTCGCTGATGACCTATATTTTATGATCTTGAGTTGCATGCATACATGTAGCAGAAAATCGCGCAGTACACCTCACTGCATTTTCATCCGGCCATTACCCTTGCGAATGCTAGGAAGAGACCACAGTGTGGAAAAGTGTCCACAGAGTTGTTTAGATTTTATACAATTTTTCGTGTGATTTAAAATATAACTTGAAGATATAACATCTTTGATAGTTTGCATGCAGGGGAACTTTGAGAATTAGAAACGTAGTTATGTTTTTGTTGACTTGGACTTACCCCTTCAGCTGGTTTGGACACTTGTAAATTGGGGAAACTTAAGTGACATGGTTCTGGACATGAGTGTCTAATGTGTGAAAGTGTAACATCGATCTTAAGGATGTATTAATTATGTGTCCATTACAATAACGACAACACGTCAGAAATAATAAATATAATTAAATTGTTATCTATAGGATTCTGTATAAAGTTATTATTAAATGCATGTACATCGCAGCCAAACAAGTATTGTCATGATGTCCAGCT
Source organism: Sinonovacula constricta (assembly GCA_007844125.1). NCBI lineage: Eukaryota > Metazoa > Mollusca > Bivalvia > Cardiida > Solecurtidae > Sinonovacula > Sinonovacula constricta. The sequence goes on from CM017556.1 coordinate 13,453,800, forward strand.
ATTTGTGTGCAGGAAGACCTGATACTAATGTCTGGTTAGAACCACCGGCTCACCTCAGGTCAACTGGAAGACATTAAATTCATAGCCCAGACCGTGCCTCGAACCCAAGCGGTGCGAATCAATCAAAGTAGTTACAAGTCAGCGACTCAACCAATCGGCTTCGGGCGCACTCTGTGACGATTGACTTGCTTGGTTGCTTAAATAACGTATTTTATTTTAGTTTACACAATTGAAAATAGAATTAACATCTAAGAAAGCACACATTGTCATTATATACATAAACCTTAAAGGTGTGCAAATGTTGTTTTAGTGCGCTTATGTGTGAATTTGGTTTTTGACGCATACTTACTAAATGATGATTTGCTTTAATGGAAGAAAACTGACCAGATAAGCACGTGACTATTTGACGATCTCTTCACTAAAGATTAATTTTTCGAAAGCTTGGTCTTCATTCACAGATTTTTAAAAAGAAAAGGATACATCTAATATCAACTGCCACCGAACGATTATCTCAAAAATGACAAACAGGAATTTTATACTCACGCTTCTTGTTATGTTTTATCAAGGTAAGATATATTTTTGTTATTCATAACTAATGTAGATCACATACAGTTTAAACAATATATACTAAACAAAAAGTTCAACTATTCCGAAAGCGACATTTATTGCGCAAGTGTTACAATGGACCGTTCCGAAATTTGTATATAACTCGTCTCCTCCACACCATTGATAGTTTACAAGTGTCTATTAATTCCTCGGTCAAGTGCCCACAAACAGAACCATAAACAACATTACCCGGGTTTTTTATTTAAATGAAGGCCAGCCATTGACATGTGCTTTACATTTTGCACTTACAGGAAAAATGGACAGTGTAGACAAACTTTACTGACTGTGTAGCGTCCGTTTGCACACTTGTGAATGCTGGTTGTATCAATGTCTGCGCACATGCTAGTTTACTTTACCTGTGAAAAAGAAAATAATTGTTGCAAGACGACTAACTATTTACACGTGCGCGAATGTTGTCAATGTATCCAATCCACTTGGAGACCCTGTTTCCGTATTCCATGCCCGCACAGTCTTTCCTTATGAAGGTCCGTTTAAAGTCACTTCTCCGAAGATAAATTTATGTCCGGCCATCTCGTTGCGACAGCTTAAACATGGACTCATTGGAAATGATATTTTTGCAAGTTTTGTCCAATTTAATTGCCTACAATTTCGTTGTGTATTATTTTAAGCGATAATGGTCCGTTCAAACGGGCTTGATTCATGAATTAGAATGAGCCGGCACGGAATACAGATCCAGTGTCCAGTAATGACACTAACTATCCTTATCGCCGTTATTTAGTCAGAGGGTCAACAATTAGTTCTAGATCCGTTCTGTCGTATTTTATCGTTTATGATGTGCACTGTGTATTTGAAAGTTACATTTGCTGACAGAAAGCAATATTTTCTATAAAAAGGCCTTCATAAGTTTGTCGATTTGAATAGAAACCTTTATTTTAAAAAAGCACACTAAAAGCAGAAAAAATATATCGGCGCACGTGCAGCCATGTAATTTTATTACAATTATAGCAAAACTTTGTACTTTATGAAAGCTAGTCTTGGTCACCATAATGTCTCTCTCATCTAAATAATGATGCAAGTTATACCTTTTAAGTAATTAAAGAAAAGCAGTAGCTTAATTGGCTCGTTTCAGCATTTTCTTTTTTTTGTGTGTGTTTTTTTCAGAAACACAACGTTGAATATTTTTACTATAAAAATAGTAACCTTGACAGACAAAAATGGCGTCAATAAGCTCCAGATTTTGTCATCAAATAAAATTTTAATATATGAAGAACGTTCACTTCGCATGAAAATCAATATTATCTATCTTTCTTTTGGGGGCATTTTAAATACAGAAAATTACAATATACGTAAAAAACAAACAGAACAATAAAGCATTAAATCTAAAAGTAAAGTCCATGCTGATCCAAGTCCTAACAAATTTTGTTCACTTACCTGATGAATGTTTAAATTCCTTTTAAAATAAGCAATTTTTCATAATAATGTCCGAAGATGCCCTTATATTAACTATAAATAAAAAATTGCACTAGTTGTAATCCAAAATCCAAATTTGCACACTTTGGTTATTTCAAAACACTTATTCTGTTCACGGATGGTCTTTTTAAGGTTTAGAGGTCTTACTCAGGTCTAACGTTAAACAAGAAAACAGCCCCATTTATAATAGCCAAGAATATTCTTGAGGGTTCAAGCTTCATCTCGCATTAAAAATTAAAATTATTCCAGAATTTACTAGAGCGTCTACAAATCAACACCACTTAACATAAAACAGTCTTTCAATGAGTGACGTAGTGCTCAGTGACCATCACAATGCCAAATACTATAGGATGGAAGACTCTTAACATATACAATCACTCTATAAGGCAATGATACTCAGTCTCTACAACAGGTATTTCTCTCTCACTTTAAGCACACTCGACTCATTCTGTTTTGTCTTGCTATGCCTTTTTGTCCTCCTACTTCAATCATTAATTTGTGGCAAGAGCATCGAAAATGAAATAATGCCTTTTAGCAATAAAATTTCATATCTTTGTTCAACAATGTCGCTTGCGACACCGTCGCGAGTTATAAGAAAGCTGGATTTCGCAAGCATACAAGATTGACCCTGCATGACTTCGACTAAATGTCACTAAATGCTTGGGAAAAAGTTATGCATGTAAAGAAACGAACATGTATGTCGAAGGAGACTAGACGTGCCACTTATGTCCAGGTATGCTTCAATTCGCTGACATTATCACACGGATCTGTTTAACTAGATGTTTAAGTGAGTATATTGTGAAATGCAAATATACATGAAAAGCAGATTTATCAATGAACAACGCAGCGCAGGAATGTGGTTAGAGGAGAGAGTCGAAACGGGAAGGGAACTGTTTATTAGAGCAAGTGTTCCAATAACTGCGCATAATCTGCGAGACATTTGCGGTATCCCGTGCTGGACCTCACTGCCTTCTGTGGCTCTGGCACAAATTATGTAATGACATAGGTCATACGTATCATCTCAGCGCCTCAGTATAAAGCTCCATATTATCCACATACTCTTACATATTGTATATTCGTACTTATTTTTATAAGGTATACAGATTCACGCTTAATCAGCTCCTTTTATGCGTTTTATCTTTAAGAAACAGTTTGGACGATGGACATATCAAGACGTGTACTTCTCTGCTTTGGGAAACTAACTGGTAATGATGGAGGATGGTGCAACTCAACAATCGTGCTCTGCAATACAGGAATATCACAAAACATTTCCATTGACGTAACCTTTATAAACAATTTAAATGACAATCCGTGCGAAGGGTTTTGTGATACGAGGCATAAACCTGTGTTGTCAAACGACATTAATAATTTACAAGATATATGCTTAAGAAAGGAATGTAGCATGACTGACTTCATGGTTCCGTCTCATCCTGATGGAAACGGATTTGTCAATGTAACGTATAGCTGCACAGACAATACAGGTATGTGCATAATTGTGCAAATATATTTACACCGTGTTTAACTACTTCTAGTTCTTTTAACTCTACTACTACTACTGCTACTACTACTACTAGTTCTAACTACTACTACTACTACTGCTACTACTACTACTATTACTACTACTACAACTACTACAACTACTGCTACTACTACTACTACTACTACTTCTATCTACTACTACCACCACCACCACTACTACCACTCAACCCTTTGAAACTGTATCCGCACCCCTCACCCTCACAAACAACGTTTTTTTGTATTCTTCGTTGCAAATTAAAGTTCAAATGAAAATATGTTTAACTATGTTAAACTATGTTATTTCTACTACTTCTACTACTACTACTACTACTGCTGCTGCTGCTACTGCTGCTGCTGCTGCTGCTGCTACCACTACTACAACTACTACAACTACAAATACTACTACGATACTACTATAATTACTACTGTCACTATTACGACTACTATTTCTACTACTACTTCCTCATCTGATAATGATGATGATCGGACCAAGAGCATGGTAACCATTTCAGAAATCGCTGATAAAAGCACACAATATCACTACAAGTACTTCCCAAACTATTTTAACTTCTATATATTCTCAAGTAACAATAACCACGACTTGGACACTATCAACAACAAAAATTTACTTCCGCCATCACCACATCAGATCTACAACCATACACAGCACAGCATCCACAGGAAGTGGCTCAGCACAAAGAAAAGACAGCACAACGCCCATAGGAAGCAGCATAACACCAGTAGAAAACAACACACCACCAACAGTAGAAAGCACAACACAAATAAGAGAAAGCACAACATCAATAGGACACACAGAACCTACAAGTCCACCCAATAAATTAACCTTAGCACAAGTTCGCACAGATAAACCACATATACTATAGCACAATAAACGATTTTAAATAAATTAGTATCCACTTTTTCCCCTTTTGACTGTCTACATCCTGGGTATGACACCGGTTGTAACTATATGAACTTGCTATTGAATATTATAAGGTGTTGTGAATGTAAGCATTTAATTAATATTAAAACGCGGTATTTTACTGAACATTAAACACGGCAGTTTCATTATTTAAGGACTGAAGTGAAATGAAGTTCTACTCGTCGGACGATTCTTTTGTATATATTATAATGATGAGAATTGCATTTATATTTAAAAAAAGCAAGGATAGGTGGCATAGATTAAAGTAAAATATGTTGAAATGATTCATCCCTTATCAGGATCATTTCATAATTGATCAGCAAGGTGACAGGATAATGTTGCTGCATGTGTTGTCTATATATATTTACACAGATACATATAGACATTGAACCATAATGAAGGCAGCACTACATTATATTTGTAAACTTAATTCTTGTCTCTCCTGGTGACATTCCCCCGACCCAACAAAAAATAAAACGGTATTTTTTTCTCAATAAATAATTTAACCCAATAAACTATTTCATAATGCCGTTGTTATCATTCCAGAGGCAATAAAATATTTATACTTTTGTTTAGAAAATAAATGCCAATACGACGTATATCTTCAGACGATCTCTTCACGGCAGTCATTGCTGTTTCTGATGTTATCCCCGTCATTGTTGCCGCGGTGGTGGTCTTTACCTATCAAACCGTTGTTATATATTTACCGTTTTGTACACAATCACCGAAAGCCCTAATGTTTTAAGAAAGAAATACATTTGAAAAAGAAAATTTATGCATCTTGATCAATCATGTGATGAACACCCTTTGTGGAGCTATTTCACGGCCCATCCCTATCATATTAAATAGCAATTACCACCTTTCGGAAGGTATATGTACCTGTTTTCGTGCGAAATCATACCAATTTGCTATTTTTCCATGACATCCGCTAAAATCTGAACTTAGTATAAGAAAAAATAATTGCAATACTACTATTATTTGCACCCACGACGACCAGCGTTCATAAAGCAAGAACGTTTTCAGAATATTAAATACTTAAATATCGGACCTCATTTCCTTAGAAATGACTATACATGTGACGTCAGTAAAAGGAAATCAACTTATTATAGCTTTTGATTGATATAATATATGTAACAATGTCAACGTTTAATAGTAAATCTTAAAGGTGATAACCGACTATTCACTTTAATTAAATATACTTTACTTTCCTGTAACGATAAATAACCATTGTCTTAAGGCATTTAGGAATAATAACTGACTTGTTGTACGGTCTTGCTTTTAGTCACCAACTCCAATGATGTTCATAGGATAAGCCATGAAAAACTCTATATGACTTATTATCATTTTCTCATCTATTTTCGACGAATTGGGGATGTCCGATTTGTATCGAGTACGAATCTGTTCGGAAACCTTATGGCAGACTTTAGCGACTGAACTATTGCCATTCAACTTTTTTAAGTAAGAAAAACGACATCATGATAATAGGGTTACTTCATCCGTGTATTTGTTGCCAAGCGGTTTCAAACTCCTGGTGGCTGGTTTGCTAAATAAATTAGTCTGCTGCGTATGCAGTGATAGGATCGACTCAACTGAAACCACGCTTTTTGTGTTATTAGGCAACGAACCCGCGAATCTAGGTAATTAACAAGCAGCTTTCATCTTTCAAGTTATGACTTCACGTTGTTTGCATCGTATACGTTGTAATTTTGAATCAAAGTGTCAGATACATCCAGTAACAAGATATTTCAACAATACTAAGCACGTTTGTTGTTGTTTTGTTTTTTCAAAATATACAAATGTTCATATTGCTTTGGTCTTGCACATTACAACATATCAAAAAACCGTCTAAAACAAATATAAATGTATGTAACCTTCTAGCCAGTGTCACAGATGTGGAAAAAGCACAATGTATTAGAAGCAAAAAAAGGTTAGGTTGCCACTTCAAATATATATTGCATTGCACAATATAATCACTTGAACATCTATTTTAAAACAACTTTTTAATAATGCATTACCACACTTGACTACTTTCTTCCCAGGCACGAAGACTGACCGCGAGTAGTAAAGGTCATGCAAGATCAACCATTCCTGACTTCGAAATTTAGCTTTTTTTACGCTGGATACTGTCGCAAGAGGCACCATCCAAAAGTCGACTCGAACCAAATACGACAGTTTGTCTTTGCTAGCTGTGCTATTACTCTTATTATTAATTCCATAAATAGCATGAAAGATAAACAGCTCCATGACGATGGCCTGATATATTTTAATATTTTAAATATGTTTTATGTGATTGTATTTATAATAAGATATTATCACTATTTCAGCTTGATCTGTCAGACATGGCCGCCTGGGGCGTGGCTGTACTCCAAATATAACTATGTAGGAAAACCTTGAAATTATTCCTGTCATAATATGTTACAAGAGTTAGAGCATTGATATATTGGTAGTCCTCTATTAAGAGTGCTCAAAGATTTTAAATCCGATACAATGGCGGCTATTTTCTATATACATATCACCTAGGAAAACACGGTTTTTGTCAGATCAAATTTATAGATTAAATTATATATATATTAAATCTAATTATCCACAATAATGATTTTTCAAGACATTTCCTATTGGCAATGTTACAGATGCTCTAGTGTAAACATTTGCTTTATGCTTTATGTCCACGACACTCAAGCGAGTTAGGGTTATTATGGTCCTCTTGCTATTTTAACTGTAATAAGGTAATCATTTTTTCAATAAAGTATATATTCAGCAAAGAATAATATGATAAAGACATGGATGTTGCAATAGTTCAAAGATTGTGCAACATCAGAACTGCAATCTGGCAAGCTCGTTAAATTATGAGATACCCATTATCAGTTCCCACACTCGCCTTGATAACTTAAGAAAGAATGACTTTCTGACTACACTCCGATCCATATTTTCAAGCACTGAACACTCCAGTGCCACGGGCGCCATGATTGTATTCAGTGTGGTAGGTGTTTACATGGACTTTTGAGGGTAAAATTGAATTAAACGCCACAATGCAGCTAACACAATGCAGCCGACCTAATAGAGTTCAGCTATTCCTAGCGTGACGAAAAATAATTCCACAGTATGTCCAGCCTGTTTAAACTAGATGTGAATATAATATGACTTTAAAATACAACACGAATTGAACTACTTCATATATAAACCACTATCTACGGTGCATAGAAGTACAACATCCCGTAAAACGTGGAACGGGACATGTGACCATTGCAGGGTAATAAAGATCACGTGCAGTCCCGGTTTTGGTTCTCGACATATAACCTTCTACTTACCATATCATATGTCCACTGCTTTTCTAAAAGTGCTTGCAGTGCTTTCGTTTTTGTATTCACTGTACGGAGTGTAAAAAAGTTGACTCAACATGACTAGTACGTTTTACCACAAAATGCATGTCAAGTAAAATGTGTGCATTGTTGTACCAAAATCACATTGTGCCTGACCCAGTAAAACAGAAGTTATTCCTGTCTCTGTTCTATGTACTTTGTGTTATTATGAGTTTATTATTTGAAACTTTATGCTAACAAGTGCATTTATTTCTTGAATAATGTATGTTTTTTCATATAGTAACAATACATAAAAAAGAAACAATTATATTGGGGTTTTTATAAAATAGAAAAATAATTAAAATGACAACAACAAATGCTAGAAAAAACGTAATAGCAACTTAATTTTGCTCAATTGTTCCTACAATACCTTTTCTATGTATCCATCTTCCACGTCTAGTAACGCGAACACAGAAACAAACACATTGGATGCGGACATTGGACATTTGAAAGTATATTAATCGATAAATCAATTGGCCCACTTTACCGCCGGATGTAAGAATATATGACAAAGTCCTATGAGCATTGCAACATATATCAAACTCCGAAAGGGCACAGAACAAAGGTATTTCACATGCAAGTTAAGCGAAAAGTAAGAACAGATTTGTGATGAGTCATTTAACGAAAAGAGCAAACCCGACAGATACCGCCTTGGAATGGTCAGTCGGCAATATGGACCGACTGGGGTTCTTAAACCGGGTTTACAGAGCTCTAGCCTCGCACTTCCTGACGAGTTTCTCAAATGCAAGCAATGAAAAGAAAAACGATATATTTGAATACAAAATGTCCAAGCGCTGATATTTTCTATTAGTTATGACGAAAGTAGTGACGTCATTGAAAATTAATGTCCACATAGTGTTTAGAAAAGAATTTCGATTTGAAAGACTACACAAAAATGGTTGACTATTAAAGAACTTTCTGAATCATGAACAAACATGACCAGAGACGACAAAATGGTTGTAGCATCCTGTTCATGTGAAGATGGAATTGAAGAACCAAAGTCCAATGTCCATCAAAGGAAATACACGTAACAATCCTTATAGGATGAATTAAATGACAACATAGATTACATATGACAAAAGACGAAAATGACACAAATGAAATAAAGCTAAAGAAAAAAAATGTATGAGCAAAACCAGGCAGCTCAATTCTGCATCGATTGAGTTAATAAACTTACATTGCAAGTGGCAAACATACACATACAGCATTCAACTTAGTCTATGGTGTGGTTTTAATGGGATTTAACTGGTATATACAGTAACAGTATATGTATATAAAGGCCGGGCCCAAAGACGATCAATGACTGCCGTTTGGTCAGTATCCATGACGATAGTCTGATACTTATGGCGTGTGAAACGTTGCAATTTCAAAAAAAATATTTTATGTGTTATGTACACATTCGTATTGTATACTTTTATATTTATGTGGTTAAATTCCACATTTGTATCGCATAAAAATATTTATTTACATTAAAAATATGTATGTGGTAAAATTATTTTTATATTCTATAAAAAGCAAAAAAATGCGCTCAATAATTGCATCATGGGTTATAGTTGTAACAAACGATTTCTTTGGAAAACATACCGAACCATTCCGGATTTAGGTCACGTTTTCAGAGTCAGACCGAGGTGACAGTTCACTAATGCCATATTAGTTTGTATTTAGCGCCTGCTGAATGATTATGCTTTCTTTCTTAACTTGCACATTACCTTTAAAGAGTTGTTGCCTACTTAAAACCTCTTTAATTTTATATTAATATGGATAGTTTAAAATTCCAATGACAATTGTTCTTATATGGGTTACATCAGGATAGATACATATTTTATTTTTGTTCTTAGGACTAAATACCAGTGGAACAAGAAACTGTCTTCACTAGAAATCAGAAAATCTATCAGCTGCAAAAGGCCATAATTTGATTCTCCTATAATATGTAACCCAAGTGAAAGGATTTACAGTACCACAGAAATAGCCACAGCAAATTATTAATGCTGGTGTATTCTTTTGTATTTAAATTGTCACCAAATCAAAAGTAGTGTTTCTGAGAGTAGTATATGCCTTCTGCCTAAACACTGTGGTCCAAATGTTTTAAGTATGATGCAATTATAGAACAGAAATATTTATTCACTTTATCGAATATAAAAGTATGCTTGTTTTATAAAACATAATGAATATTTACCATATAAATATAAATATAGAACAAAGATATGTTTTTACAAAATAAATGCTGAATTTTACCTTAGAAATATTATTTATACAACATAAATGAAAAATGTTAAAATATAAATATACAATTGATCTCAAATATTGTTTTTTCGAATTTTGCAATGTTCCACACGCTATAGATATTGGCTAGGTGAACATTTTGATTTCTGTAATGTCGGATATATGTTCCGATGAGTGTCTTAACCAACCCAATAAACTTTGATTTTTTGTATTGTTTTTTAAAATTTAAACTGATGAAATAGGTTTTTGCAAATAAGCTCTGTGAAATTAAGGGGTCAGGTTAGGGGCGTAGTGCGACAGCCGATGCGCTAGCGACATACCGTCTTTGTGGGTTTTTTTTACATCACAATCGGTGTCAATGATTATGACCATGATGGTGATAATCATGATGGTTTTAACCCTGATGGTGTTGATGATCATAATGGCGTTGACCATGATGGCGATGACCATGATGGTGATGATGACCATGATGATGATGACCATGATTATAGTGAAGTCCATGGTGGTGATGATGACCATGATGATAGTGATGACTATGATGGCGATGAAAACCATGATTATGGTTTGGTTATTATGACCTTAATGGTGATGATGACCATGATGGTGATGACCATGATGGTGATAACCATGATGGTGATGATGACCATGATTATGATGGCCATGATGGTGATGACATGATGATAATGACCATGATGGTGATGACCATGATGATGGTGATGACTATGATGGTGATGACTATGATGGTGATGACTATGATGCTGATGATGACCATGATGGTGATGACATGATGATGATGACCATAATGGTGATGACCATAATGGTGATGATGACTATGATGGTGATGACTATGATGGTGATGATGACCGTGGTGGTGATGATGACCATGATGGTGATGACCATAATGGTGATGATGACCACGATGGTGATGATGACCATGATGGTGATGACCATAATGGTGATGATGACCATGATGGTGATGATGACCATGATGGTGATGACGATAATGGTGATGATGACCATGATGGGGATGACCATAATGGTGATGATGACCATGATGATGATGACCATGATGGTGATTATGACCATGATGGCGATGACCATGATGGTGATGATGACCATGATGATAATGACCATGATGGTGATGATGACCATGATGGTGATGACTATGATGGTGATGACCATAATGGTGATGATGACTATGATGGTGATGATGAGCATGATGGTGATGATGACCATGATGGTGATGATGACTATGATGGTGATGACCATAATGGTGATGATGACCATGATGGTGATGACCATAATGGTGATGGATGATGATGACCATGATGGTGATGACCATAATGGTGATGATGACCATGATGGTGATGACCATGATGGTGATTACGACCATGATGATGATGACCATGATGGTGATTATGACCATGATGTTGATGACCATGATGGTGATGATGACCATGATGATAATGACCATGATGGTGATGATGACCATGATGATAATGACCATGATGGTGATGATGACCACGATGGTGATGATGACTATGATGGTGATGACCATAATGGTGATGATGACCATGATGGTGATGACCATAATGGTGATGGGTGATGATGACCATGATGGTGATGACCATAATGGTGATGATGACCATGATGGTGATGACCATGATGGTGATTATGACCATGATGATGATGACCATGATGGTGATTATGACCATGATGTTGATGACCATGATGGTGATGATGACCATGATGATAATGACCATGATGGTGATGATGACCATGATGGTGATGACTATGATGGTGATGACCATAATGGTGATGATGACTATGATGGTGATGATGAGCATGATGGTGATGATGACCATGATGGTTATGATGACCATGGTGATTGTGATAACCTTGATGGTGATGATGACCATGGTGATGGTGATGACCATATTGGTGATGACCATATTGATAATAACCATGATAGTGATGACCATGATGATGGTGATGACCATGATGATGATGACCATGATGATGATGACCATGATAGTTATGAACATGGTGGTAATTTTGTGACATGTGAGTTTTTATGATTATCTAAATTACGATGATTGTATTTAAGATAATGGCGTGGAGACGGACAATAGCACTTCAATACCTACAACGAAGAACAGCTCACGAACAACAGAAAGCAACATATTTTTCACAGAAATCAACACAATAACCGCAGGGACGGCACAATTATCTACAGGTAAATCATAATACGATGCCATAATAACGATAAAGAGTTTTAAACTGTTTATAAGAGGATTTAATATTTCAAAGTTTAATATTTGGCCGTGCCCAAAGAAGATCACTGGCTGCGTTTGGTCAGTTCTCCATGACGATGGCCTGATATTGGCTAGTTGTACATTTTGATTTCGGTAATGTCGGATATATATTCCGATGAGTGTCTAGACCAAACTAATAAACTTTGATTTTTTGTATTTTTGTAAATTTAAACTGATGTGATAATTTTTGCAAATAAGATCTGTGGAATTTAGGGGTAAGGTAAGGGGCGTATTGCGACAGCCGATGCGCTAGCCGGTGCGACAGACGGTCTGTGTGGTTTTCTAAATCAAAATCGGTGTCAATGATTATGATCACGATGGTGATGACCATGATGGTGATGACCATGATGGTGATGATGACTATGATGGAGATGACCATGGTTGTGATGATGACTATGATGGTGATGACCATGGTTGTGATGATGACTATGATAATGATGACCATGGTGGTGATGATGACCATGATGATGATGACCATGATGGTGATGACCAAGGTGGTGACGATGACCTTGATGGTGATGACCATGATGGTGATGACCATGATGGTGATGATGACTATGATGGAGATGACCATGGTTGTGATGATGACTATGATGGTGATGACCATGGTTGTGATGATGACTATGATAGTGATGACCATGGTGGTGATGATGACCACGATGGTGATGATGACCATGATGGTGATGACCATAATGGTGATGATGACCATGATGGTGATGACCATAATGGTGATGAGGACCATGATGATGATGACCATGATGGTGATTATGACCATGATGGTGATGACCATAAAGGTGATGATGACCATAATGATAATGACCATGATGGTGATGATGACCATGATGGTGATGACTATGATGGTGATCACCATAATGGTGATGATGACTATGATGGTGATGACCATGGTTGTGATGATGACTATGATAGTGATGACCATGGTGGTGATGATGACCACGATGGTGATGATGACTATGATGGTGATGACCATAATGGTGATGATGACCATGATGGTGATGACCATAATGGTGATGGGTGATGATGACCATGATGGTGATGACCATAATGGTGATGATGACCATGATGGTGATGACCATGATGGTGATTATGACCATGATGATGATGACCATGATGGTGATTATGACCATGATGTTGATGACCATGATGGTGATGATGACCATGATGATAATGACCATGATGGTGATGATGACCATGATGGTGATGACTATGATGGTGATGACCATAATGGTGATGATGACTATGATGGTGATGATGAGCATGATGGTGATGATGACCATGATGGTTATGATGACCATGGTGATTGTGATAACCTTGATGGTGATGATGACCATGGTGATGGTGATGACCATATTGGTGATGACCATATTGATAATAACCATGATAGTGATGACCATGATGATGGTGATGACCATGATGATGATGACCATGATGATGATGACCATGATGATGATGACCATGATAGTTATGAACATGGTGGTAATTTTGTGACATGTGAGTTTTTATGATTATCTAAATTACGATGATTGTATTTAAGATAATGGCGTGGAGACGGACAATAGCACTTCAATACCTACAACGAAGAACAGCTCACGAACAACAGAAAGCAACATATTTTTCACAGAAATCAACACAATAACCGCAGGGACGGCACAATTATCTACAGGTAAATCATAATACGATGCCATAATAACGATAAAGAGTTTAAACTGTTTATAAGAGGATTTAATATTTCAAAGTTTAATATTTGGCCGTGCCCAAAGAAGATCACTGGCTGCCGTTTGGTCAGTTCTCCATGACGATGGCCTGATATTGGCTAGTTGTACATTTTGATTTCGGTAATGTCGGATATATATTCCGATGAGTGTCTAGACCAAACTAATAAACTTTGATTTTTTTGTATTTTTATAAATTTAAACTGATGTGATAATTTTTGCAAATAAGATCTGTGGAATTTAGGGGTAAGGTAAGGGGCGTACTGCGACAGCCGATGCGCTAGCCGGTGCGACAGACGGACTGTGTGGTTTTCTAAATCAAAATCGGTGTCAATGATTATGATCACGATGGTGATGACCATGATGGTGATGACCATGATGGTGATGATGACTATGATGGAGATGACCATGGTTGTGATGATGACTATGATGGTGATGACCATGGTTGTGATGATGACTATTATAGTGATGACCATGGTGGTGATGATGACCATGATAATGATGACCATGATGGTGATGACCATGGTGGTGATGATGACCATGATGATGATGACCATGATGGTGATGATGACCATGATGGTGATGACCATGATGGTGATGATGACCATGATGGTGATGACCATGGTGGTGATGACCATGGTGGTGATGATGACCATGATGATGATGACCATGATGATGATGACCATGATGATGATGGTGATGACCATGGTGGTGATGATGACCATGAAGGTGATGACCATGGTGGTGATGACCATGGTGGTGATGACCATGGTGTTGATGATGACCATGATGATGATGACCAAGATGGTGATGACCATGGTGGTGATGTTGACCATGATGGTGATGACCATGATGGTGATGATGACCATGATGGTGATGACCATGATGGTGATGATGACTATGATGGTGATGACCATGGTTGTGATGATGACCATGATGGTGATGACCATGGTTGTGATGATGACCATCATGGTGATGACCATGGTGGTAATGATGACCATGATGGTGATGACCATGGTGGTGATGACCATGGTGGTGATGACCATGGTGGTGAAGATTACCATGATGGTGATGACCATGGTGGTGATGATGACCATGATGATTATGACCATTATGATTGTGATGACCCTGATGGTGATGACCATAATGGGGATGACCATTAAGATGGTGACCATGATGGTTATGACCATGATGGTGATGACCATTATGATTGTGATGAACATGGTGGTGATGATGACCATAATGGTGATGACCATAATGGTAATGACCATGATGGGGATGACCATTATGATGGTGATGACCATGGTGGTGATGATGACCATGATGGTGATGACCATAATGTTTGTGATGACCCTGATGATGATGACCATAATGGGGATGACCATTAAGATGGTGACCATGGTGATTATGACCATTATGATGGTGATGACCATAATGGGGATGACCATTAAGATGGTGACCATGATGGTGATGATCATGATGGTGATGACCATTATGATTGTGATGACCCTGATGGTTATGACTTTGATGGTTATGACCATTATGATGGTGATGACCCTTATGATTGTGATAACCCTGATGGTTATGACCATGATGTTGATGACCATGTTATGGTGACCACGATGGTGATTACCGTGATGGTGATGACCATGATGGTGATGACCATGATGATGGTGATGTCCATGAAGATGATGACCGTGATAATGGTGACCACGATGGTGATGACCATGATGGTTATGATCACGGTGGTATTTATGTGACATGTGAGTTTTGTGATTAATTACGATGATTGTATTTAAGATGATGGCATGGAGACGGACAATAGCACTTCAATACCTACAACGAAGAACAGCACACGGACAACAGAAAACAACATATTTTTCACAGAAAACAACACAATAACCGCAGTAACCTCACAATATTTTTCAGGTTATTCATAATAAGATGCAATATTAACGATAAATAGCTGAAAACTGTTTAGAGGTGTATTTAATATTTAATACTGCAAGTCGCTCACGGTGACCACTGGGTAAGAGCAGTGCATCTTGCTTACGTTTAAGTTTTCTATTAAATACAGAGGATGGACAGTACAACATAAAATGGATACATTTTAAATTATACACATACAAACGGACACTTTTAAAATTATACACATATTTTATATATTCATAGATCCATATTCAATGTTTACTTTTACACACAAGGATGCACTGCAATAACATTAAAGACTCTATTCAACGTTCGCATGAGGCAGTATTCACTTTAGTAATTTTTACTATGTAGTTAGATACACCCACCACCCTGCTACGGCTAGTTGATGATCTACAATAATAGCACTCTGTCTAACTTATTGATTGTTTACTTTGTATTAATGCTACTTTAAAACAAGCCGCTGTAAAAGTACAAATGGTGTAATAAGATCGAAAGATATATTGATAGATCAACTGATAGATAACGTCCCATGAGACGCCGCTCCTATAAAATTTATTATGTAAACTTTGCGCGCCAGACTATTCAAATTTCGACTGACGTGATTAAACGTCACGTCATCCCTATGCAACGTCACAATCATGACTCACCTTCAAACGAGCCAATCAAATTAAAGTAAAGCATCCGTTATGCGACTTCACAACCATGATGTCTGTTTCAAGCGCCGTTACACAAATAACACATGTATAAAACAAAGGAAAATTAAATGGATACTACTAAGTTGGTGTTGAATAAAGAAAATGTTATCACACTAGTCTGAGACAAATCTAAGTCGCAAGGTTTGCGTTTATCCTTCCATCTGTTGTATAAATAAAAAGTGTTGTTCCATGATAAGATCTGTTTTCGAGTGTGGGTGTTATGTTTTTAAATGTCTGTAAGTTTTACTGTATATCGCTTTCCCATTAATAAGTTCACATGTATTCATGTGTCGTTATAAAACAAGTCATTAACATTACCATTGAATTATACTCATGAAGTAAACATAACTTTTGCTTACACTACAATTACTAAATTATCGGTAAATCAAAATTTTAATTCCATTATCTAAATACTAAAACCATAAATCAAATGGTCTGATCGGTCTTAAATGTAAGATTATGATGTAAATTGCCTTTACTTACATTTTTGTACAAGAATGCGTGGCATAGACTGCCATGAAGAAACTAGCCTAGAATGTTTCTCTATTTCTGCATAATTAAAACCAAGCCATAACACAAAATGTGAGCCTCTTCAAAGAAGTGTCAATTTAAATAGTTACACATCTGGTCGGCCAGATGACAGATTAATTAGTGCCTCGTACAATATCAGATATCACATTTAAAGCAGCATTTTTTTTAAATTGCAATTGGTCAATATATGTTGGTAGATTTGTTCTCACTTTAACATTTGGCGTGCATGTGAATACATTGGTCCTGTGTCTTTTCAATTTTTGTATATGTTGCAATGCTCATAGGACTTTGTATTATATATTCCTATTCATGAACACAACAATGTTGCTTGTGCAGTGTGCCGGTCGTAAAAAATCTCCCCGTGCATATAATCTATGTTGTCATTTAATTAATCCTATAAGGATTTTTACGTGTTTTTCCTTTGATGGACATTGGACTTTGGTTACTCAATTCCATCTCCGCATGAACAGGATGCTACAACCATTATTTTTCAATGACGTCACTACTTTCGTCATAACTTGTCAAACAAAACGTCAGTGTTTTGGACATTTATTCACATGAATCGGTTTTATTTTCATTACTTGCATTCGAGAAACCCATCAGGAAGTGCGAGGTTAGAGCTTTGTAAAACCGGTTGAAGCACCCCAGTCGGTCCATATTGCCGACTGACCGTTCCAAGGCGGTAACTGTCGGGTTTGCTCTTATTGTTAAATGACTCATCACAGATTTGTTCTCAGATCTACCTTGGTCCTGTGTCTTTTTAATTTTTGTATATGTTCCAATGCTCATAGGACTTTGTCTTATAAATTCTTATTAATAAAGCAAAATGTAAAGCGGAAACAAAGTCGAATACAATAAAACGGAATCTATTAAACTGTAACCAAATCTACACGACACTCTTTAGCGTTAAGGTAGTCCCAGAATACACATTTGGTCTTGTCTTTCTCTCCAGGTTCTAGCGATTCATACACGGTGGCCATTGTTGTTTCTGTTGTCGTTCCCATCGTTATCGTCGTCGTGATGGTTTCAATTCTGATGTATAGAAGGTAGGAACTTACATGGATCTTTCCCACATTACAACAATTTACTAGTTATAAAGATGTTGATGCTATATGGGGGTTGTAATATCTTCAGCGATTTGTATGAGCATAGACAACTGTTATTATTCTGCTGCTGTTACTTTATCATCATATCATCACCACCCTCACTCTTTTCTTTGTTCCAGAGGTCAATGCCAGCTGCTTCTTGGAAAATGCACGATAAGATATGCCGAACACTCTCCTGACAGGACCGATACACATGTTATGAGTTCTAACCTTTATTGCGACTTGAACAGAGATATCTACGTAAATGATCGTGACGTAGATTATTGTGAAATTGATCAGGTTGGAAAAGAATCTGACCTTGAATACGTGAATTGACAGAAGAAGCAATCAGTACAAGATACCACTTACAAACGTATAGGTCATTTTAACAGTTCGTCACCAAACATACTTAAAACCATGTTGTCCATGGAACGTCGCAGAAAACTGATTCTTTCACACTCCATCCGGGCAGGTATTCACACACGATGCCACGGCAAAACCTGCATCCGGAATATAAGTCGAAGATTCCTTGGCACCTGTAATCTTACACTTATTCTGTACTAAAACACATGAGAAGAAAGCTTAAAGGTTGGATTTGATTGATTGTCTTTATTAAATACATCAGTTTTCCATGTGACGATAGCAAACAATTGTCTGTGGATATTTGGGAACGATAACTGGCCATATGTACGGAATTATCCTTAGTGAAGACGATAATATGCCTAAATATTACGATAGCGTATGTCATGAAATATATAATTATAATAATTATATATAATGCTATCCTTTTCTTATCCATATATAGATGCAGTGTGGATTTCCGCTAGACAGATACATTGAATCGGACCTTACTTTTCACTGACGTAAATTTGCGATTTGGTTATAGTTATTCGACACTATTTGCTAATTGAAAACTCGGGATACTCATTTTAATTCACAACTGAGTTTGTTGTCAAGCGATTCCAAATGCCTGGTGGCTGGTTTGAAAAATAGCATACTACGCTACGTACTTAGAGCTATGATTCATCCCAATGACATTTTGTTTTCGTCGACGGTGCTGCAGTCGTGGTTATTGTATCTAACAAATGAGGAAGCACGTGGCGTGTTGGAATTAGTATTTGTAAATTAACAGTTGCCGTGTTCAAAATATTATATTAAATATATTTGACTTAAAGGACAATTTGATTTAACATCTTAATTTTTGATAAGGCAATTTAATGAAAGTTTTACTGTTTTCTTAAGACTAAGAACTAAAGACTGATAATAGCACATGTCGACATTTTGGAACCACTTATTTAAGATAGCACTGCTTTCAATTAAAATGTCTTCTTGCGGTGGTATAAATTTTGTCTTCAACACTTTTCCTTGTGAGTTTTTTCTCCAGACAAACAGCTATGCATTCCAAATGAATCAGTGCATCAAGTAATCAATGTGCCGACACAAGTCTTTAAGCATCTGTGTGAAAGTGCTGACGGAATTTTAAACTTCTAATAAGAGAACATTCTACACAAAGACAGTGCTGCCTGTGTATACATTTAACCATTTACATGATATTTATGCATTTTAATAGTTTGATTAAACATTTTTAATGTGTACAAGGAACTTTTTTACAACAATCCCAAATGACTATTATCGGCTTGGTTGGAAGCGTCATAGTATAAAGGGTTCCTATAATATAGTGACGACGCCTTATACGTACAAAATGTCAGGCAATATAAAACATGATTGTAACGGACTTTAACGAATACGAAGTAGCCGGCAATATCTAGTCAAAATAAGTTTAACTTAAAATTTCTTTGCTTTCACAAAACATCTTTAACGACATTTCTATAACTGCCACCACTCTTAAAAGCTGTGTCTACTTTTCTAGTTGTCGCAACAAATTAATAACACGCACGTTTTGGGGTTATCGAAGTCTTTTTTTAGAAAAAAGGGTATCCGTGAAGCTCATAAAAAAACACGTTGTTCAAGCTTGTTCATTATTTTAATTTCACAATCGTTATTTTGTGCCGAAGTTTAGACTTGTTTTTCGAACAAATATGTGATTTAATAATCGTTTACAGCACATATTGTATTGAGTGATTTGCATATTAACCTTTAAAATGCGATTAGTTAAATTACACTCGGTTATCTTCTCTTAGCGCAATTATTACTTCAATACAAGAGCCAGGTGGAAACTTGCGGATTAAAAAAGAGAATATTGCAACAGAAAGTTGCCCGTTACTTGGAACTCCGGTTGCCCTCTTAGGTAAAATATAAAACAGTCCATGTTACCATTTTTTATGTTTTCTACTTTACTAACATTTTAACATAAGAGTTTTGTAGTACATCCTTAACTCAGGAGGTATCTATATGGGGCAAATATTATTGGCCTAAAATTAACATCCCGTGTCAGGTCTGGGTTCAAGCTTCAGGTCATCCGCTCTCGAGTACATAGTTTTTATCACGGCTAAAATCTGCACCGATTGTGTTAATTTTATTGCATAAATGTTCGCGTGTATGTCTGCAATAAAGATTTTCTTTGTATAAACGGTTAAATATAATGATATCCGTAATTTTCTTGTGGAAATTGTAGCAAAAATATTAGGCCAATTTATCATTGTGCACGTGCTTATGCACCAATTTAGACATTGTAATAGAACAGACACTGCATTACTGTAAACAATAAAACGAACAAGATTTTTAGTAAACGACACTGTTACTATAATATTATTTTCTTTATTTTTCCTTATTAAAATTACATCATATATTGCTTTGGTTTCAATGCCTTAAAATATATACACACCATCACAATGCTTTCAAGATTGTTATGGCAACATGTACGTTTAACTTGTCAACAATATATTGAGCAATATTGTTTTACTAACATTTGCTATTGTTTAAAGATATCACAAGTTTTGAAATCTTTTGTTGTCATTTATATCATGCACATTGTATGAATATTGTTTTAGTATTATTTTGCATAATGACTAGTGCTCCTTAAACATATTAAAGTTTAATTAAGAACAAATTCGCTTTATTTGATTTCAACTCCCTCATTGGTATCTAGAAAGTTACATTTAATATAATCATACATAATTTACCATTTATATACGAAAATATGTCGTAGACAAACATTCAACTGCATGTATAATATATGGAAGAAGTCACTGACAGATCGTAACTACCGTATCTCTGTCACTATATCTATCATGATACCTTATGAAGACAACGTTTAATATTGTGTACAAACATACATGTCTGTTTCCTGATTAAAAACAACTAAAGGAACTCAGGAAGTATCACCATGATGGGAAAGTAATTTATATTACACTGTACTGTCTCAAAACAAATTTAGCTTTGTGATAAATTGTATTATTTGTTTGTTTTTAAATGAGTCGCAGCAACCAATTAGGATCATTATAGCGACACTTAGCTAATTGGTAGAGGAAGACAAATATCAGAGTAGAACCACGGACACACAGCAACTATCAGTACTGTATAACAGGACAGGTTAAATGATATTCCAATGTACACATATTTATTCTTATTCTTACTTTTGGCTTGCATCTGAAAACCTTTGACCTGTACCTTTTCAAAGTTTGGTACATGTTGCAATGCTCAGAGGACTCTGTCATATATTCTTATTCGTGTTTACAACATTGTTACTTGTGCATTGTTGCGGGAAACAAATCTTCCGGTGCATGTAATCTATGTTGTCATTAAATTCATCCTATAAGGGCTGTTACGTATATTTCCTTTGATGGACATTGGACTTTGATTCCTCAATTCCAGCTTCACATTAACAGTAGGCCACAACCATTAACACATCTAATCTACATTTTTATTGATTAAAAATATATTCATTTACAATCAGCGATTCTGTGTGATTATTATAATAGAAATAACATTTCTCTCTATTCTAAATACTATGTGGATGTTATTTTTCAATGACTTCACTAATTTCGCCATAACGTATAATAGAAAACGTCATTTTGGACATTTTTTATTCAATACCTTTGTCCTGTGCCTTTTCAAACTATGGTACATTTTGCAATGCTCATAGGACTTTGCTATATATTCTTATTCATAATAAGAAAATATGACAACATATTGCAAAATATGAGACAACTTTTAAAGGCACAGAAAACGGTCAATCGGTCCTTTTGCCGACTGACGGTTCCAAGACGGTAACTGATGTGTTTTTTTTTCTTTTTGTGTGTTATGTCTCGTCTCTGTGTTTTTGTCACATTTATATCTACCCTGTTTGCCTTTGTCTAGAGGTAGATTAAAATTTAAATATCTGTGAAAATTTTAATAGGATCTTTTCTTATTTACCTATTCACAAGCCAGTCAAATGTAAAATGTACATCAACACGCTGATAAGAAATTATATTAAATAGAAAAAATCCAAAAGTTATCGTCATGGAAAGGTCTGTCGGCAAAAGTATCGTCAGGGATGCTTAAACCGATTTTACAGAGCTCTGAACTTGAACTTCCTGATTGGGTTCTCTAATGCCAGCAGTGAAAAGAACATGTTTATTTGAAACAAAACATTCCAAGCAAGCGATCACGTATTGTTAGAGCTATTAATGACGTCATTCAAAAAAGAATAGTGACGGAATTAAGAATTGTTCACCTTGTATTTGGGTAACGGGAATATATTATTTTTATTAGAAACACTACGCAAATATCTACATTGTAAACCAATGCAACATGTTAATGGCCTGTAACAAACACTTAAAATCAATATTGCAATTGCTCATCATTATGACACTTAGTTGTCGAGTGTGGTTCCATAGACTTACCTAATCAATGCAAACGGTTTCAAGCAAGGTTGTTGCTTTTTAATTTTAATGAAATATCATGTACGTATTTATCTACAAAAGAAGGACTAAGCTCGAGCTATGTACATTTCAAACAACATATATTTGTCAGTGTAATGATTTATTTACCTTAATACATTTAAACAGGAACTGTTAGCTAGTCTCATCAGCTCGTGATGTTTGACTACATGTCCATTACTTAACAACGTACATTTTTAGTTTTTTTCTGTAATGGAAAATGGTTTATGGACAATTTTTCTTCCTGTTCACATAAATGCGACAATCAAGGCCTTTGTTTAATGGTTTTTATAAATAATAATTCTACCTGTTATACTTCACCTACGACAAAATGTGACAGTGCCGAAAAACGAAATAACATACAGTATAAGTTAATTTCTAGGCCGCGATTTGGTTCGGATAAGCCAAGGAATGTATGAAAGTCTTCCAAAATATCTTTAATACGAGTGAAATATGATAGATTTGTCACACACCCTTATATCGTCGGCATAGAAAATGGCCTTAACTCTTGTAAATAAGTTTAATAATATGTACCACAGGTTTTGTAATATGAATTATCATGCAATTTGACTGAAAATTAATATATTTACAATATTTAATAAAACAATAAAATAAGCTATGCAATCAGACATAATTGTAAGAATTATGTGTATTAATACATGTTGTTTTCTTTCATATATTAAGTGTATTCATAGAAATGTTTACCCACCTTTCGAATTGCACATTAAGTTCAATACAATGTAGCTGACTATTAGCATTAGCACAAAGATAATGACTGTTGCTCTTGTTTACTAGACAAAAGGATCAATTTTCTACTTGTGTTTGAACATAATTCTTATTGACAAATTGCATTTCTTCATACTTCTTTTACTTCGAGTTTTTCATCATTATTTTCTTCGAGATCTTTTGTTTACCTCATAACTATAACTAGATTAGTTTTTTTTCTATAACCTCGGTATCCATGTGAAAAGTTGTGAAACGTCTCATCCAAAATCAAGTGTCGTATTGCAAATGCATGTTATGTAAAATATTCCGTGTTTATTGACCGAGCAGACAAGCAACCTTGACATGCTATTTTACTTGATACGGTTAAATTTACTCTTCGGTCTTTTTAAATCTTCCTGCTATGGGAGATGTGTAGTTTTGCTACAACCATTTACTTTTCTCTGGTCATTTTCTCTTGATTCCAAAAGTTCATTTAATATCAACAAATTTGTGTAGCTATTCTTATCGAAATACTACCCATCTCTCCTCTATACACTCTGTGAACATTATTTTTCAATGACGTCATTACTTTCGTCATACCTTATCAAACAAAACAGCGCTTGGACATTTATTCAAATGTTTCGGTTTTCTTTTTATTGCTTGCGTTTGAGAAACCCATCAGAAAGTGCGAGGTTGGAGCTCTGTAAAAACCGGTTTAAGCACCCCAGTCAGTTTATATTGCCGACTGATCGTCCAAGGGCGGTAACTATCGGGTTTCCTCTTTTTGTTAAATGTCTAATTACTATTGATTTGTTAGTACATTTACATTTGGCTTGCATGTGAATACCTTTGTCCTGCGCCTTTTCAAATTTGTGTGGATGTTGCGATGCTCATATGACTTTGTCATATATATATTCTTAATAAAAAAACTGAAAAATAAGTTAATCTGGCAGAAATGTAGTTTAACAATTACATTGTTAATCAGTATGTGTTTAATTCTTGGTTCGAACACACTTGCACACTTTTGAGATGATGCATTCCATTTTGAACACTGTTTTTCATGTGCATTTTTTTCATGTGCATTCTATTCTGCACATTTATTTCACGTACATTCACAATATATTCTGGTGCATGCACACGATTTTATGGTCCACTTAACTTAGTGTAAATAGCTAGGACTTTTCCCAGAAGTAAATGCAGCTCTTTAACTGGGGAAATTGATATTAACTTATTATCTAATGGATATTTGCTATTTGGGAGTGACTGTTATCTATAGGGTTAAACATAAAGGTTATAGCAAATAAGGTTATTCAAACTATAGAAGTTGTAAACATGAAGGGAATTTATCTTAGATTTGTGTTTATTGTGCGCTTACAAATGGGAGCCACACGAGTTTATACGTGACCTTCAAATTTAGAAGCGTTGATGTATTTGTTTTTATTTCTGTTTTGGAAATTGTAGCAAAAATATTACGCAAGTTTATCATTGTGTACATGCTGTGTGCACCAATTTAGATATGGTAATAAGACAGACGTTTCGTTACTCGGAAATAGTAAAAAGGACAAGACTTTCGCTAAACGACACTGTTGGTAAGATAACTGTATATTTTTTTCCTTTTTAAAGTTACGGTTTTACAGCCTTAATATATATGCACAGCACCACAATGCTTTATACATTGTTATAGCAGCATGCACATTTAAATTGGCGTCAATATATCGTGCAATAGTGTTTTACTTATATTTCGTATTATTATGCTTTCACAAAGTTTGATATGTTTCGTTGCCATTTATGTTAAGCACATTGTATAAATAATGTTTTGGTATTATGTTTGCACAATAACTAGTGCACTTTTAAATTTATTAATATTTAATAAAGGGCAATGCGTTCTATTTGATTTCAATTCCATCGTTGGTATCTAGAAGGTTCCACTTAGATTATTCGCAGCAACCAATTATGATCCTTGTAATGACACCCAACTAAGTGGTGGAGGAAAACCCCAGACAAATATCAGGGTAGACCCATCGGCACACCGCAAGTCAGATGTAGGACCTTACAACATTAAGTTCTTTGCCCCGGAAATAACTTTATAAAGAATCATGCTCATTGTGAGGTTTATTGCTTGTTATATTTGTTCCACGTTTCAATTATAAACAATTTGTTTTGTATTGTTGTTGTTTTTTGTATCGTACACAATAATGTTATGCACAGTAGTACGCCAACGTTTAA
Source organism: Sinonovacula constricta (assembly GCA_007844125.1). Lineage (NCBI taxonomy): Eukaryota > Metazoa > Mollusca > Bivalvia > Cardiida > Solecurtidae > Sinonovacula > Sinonovacula constricta. The sequence continues at coordinate 13,479,901 of CM017556.1, forward strand.
GGTTACACTAGTCAGGTTAAAGGGTTGTAGTATTTATGACGTATTTCGCATGACGTAGCATTCGCGTAACAGCTAGAAAGAAAAGGATCATGCTAGAAAATTCATTTGTTTATTTTTAACTGGGTTTCGTGAATGTTCTGGAGACTTCTACATTCTAGGAATTCTTTTTGGGTCTTTATAAGGGCTTGTTAGCCGATTTAAGTTTATGTTTGGACATATAGTTTGAAAATACTTGCAGCTTCTATATTAAACCTTTCTGTGTTGGAACTTACGTGGACTTATTATAGTCTACAGCGATATTAATATTAAAGTGTTGGATTTGAAATTATATTAATTACATTCGTGTATTGTTCTACCTTTGGATTATTTCAACTGTGCGTATCTACAATGACATTCTACCGAAAACTCTTCGGGATTATTCGACGCTGAATTATTAATTGGACTGTTAAAGGGACACCTCCTAAAGGGACAAACTGCAAGCTAACATATATTTTGCATTCTCAAATTTTGTCTGATATATTTGTTAGTATTTTTTTATGCCATAGATTTATTTGTTTATTAAAATAAAACATTATTGTACTAGTTTCTTGCTGGCTTGTTCTTTCTGTTACACCATTTCGTCGTTTAGTAAACGTGCCATTTTATTAATAAATCCTAAATGGCGACACCGGTCGTAACAATAAAAGTATACACTTTTCATTGTATCATTGTATTTCATTTAAAGCGTTTAGCATTAGAAGACAGTACGAACATAATATACAAATGGAGTACAGTATAACAGGACAGATTTTAATTATATTCCAATGCACTAATAAGCTGTATTCCATGCAACCAGTTGCCGCAAAAGACGTGTGTTAATCTATGCAATACTTGCATTGGCCATAGACTAAACAGTTTAATGAAATAACTTGTTGTTATTATCACGAATAAGCAACATAAGCTATTTAAACATAATTTCATACAATCAAGCATTTTTGGCCTTTTTCAGACAATGCATGTAAGAGACTAAAACATATTATCTAAAGAGTTAAGATTTCATGATAAGAAAAACAATGACAAGGTCCTATGAGTATTGCAACATATAAAACAATTTAAAAGGCGCAGGAAATAATATTCACATGCTAGTCAAGTGTAAAATTTGCATTAAAACTCTGATAAGAAATTATATTAAATAAAGAAAACCCAACAGTTATGGTCATAGAACGACCCGTCGGCAAAAGTATTGACAGGGATGCTTACACCGATTTACAGAGTTTAAGACTTGAACTTGATGGGGTTGTCTAATGCAAGGAGTGAAAAGAAAACGTGTTTATTTGAAACAAAACTGTTCAAGCTATCACGTATCCTTAGAGCTTACTAATGACGTCATTCAAAGAAAAGTTGTGACGTATTTAAGAATTGTTCACCTTGTATTTGGTTAAGGGAAAAAGCATTATATTTATAAGAAGCATTACACAAATTTCTACATTGTAAAAGTAATATAACATGTGAATTATAAATTAACTATAAAACGACATGAAAAGAAGTGTAAATGTGAATGGCATTTAAAAATCAATGTTCCAATTACTCATCTGATAGGACCATTTCTTATTTACCTAATCATCATTATGGCACTTAGTTGTCGAGGTGGTTTCATAGACTTAGCTAATCAATGCAAAAGGTTTAAAGTAATGCTTTTATTTTAAATAAAATATCATGTACGTATTTATATGAGTTTGCAATAGACCAGTTTCCCAATCGGCAATTTTAGGTATCATGGGACAAGGCAACACGATAACGAGGCCATACGTGACAGCTTCCCATTTCCGCTTATAGAACATGGACGACATCGAAAAGTATCGATCGCGTCTTTGAAGGAACTGCATGGTTTGAAAGTAAAAGACTTAAAGCAGATACCGAGGAACTTAAACGAAAGTGTAACGGGGCAATAAAAGCATGTTTAATTGATTTGATTCATGCTATATTCTGTCGCTTAAATTAAAACTGTGTAATGTGCCTTAGACTGAGACTTGTATGCCGATACCGATGTGTGACTTAAAATTGTTATGTAACACACACAATGAGTTTCGGGTCATAAAACTGCCATGAACCATACTACGTACGGGAATCAGCTGCTTAGCTCGAATTCCTAACCAATCAAAGTGATATGCGTGTGACATGGAACCCCTTACCTACCCGACCTCCCACCGGTTACATCATGTCCACGCCATAACAGTTACACAGTTACCGAGGCTACCTTACAAAACACAATTGACATCGTACAGTACTCGTCTTAGAAGACAAGAATTACCTAAATGTTTTGTAGTTTACGATTATTATTGTAAAAAATCGACTACAAATATATTTCTGTACAAATTGTTTTACTGATTAACTGGAAAGTCAGGCCTCTGTTTTAACATATTTAGTCATTGTGTTGTTAAATATATAGTTAATTCTTAAATAAACAAATAGTAAGGAGCATACATGTAGTGATATACGTTTACGTGAGTAAGAAAGTAAACGTTTTGCTTTTGAATCATCCCAGTTCATCAAAGTATACAGCTACAGCATTTCTACTTGATGCGGAAAACACATATATGAAATACTTATATAATATATACTTGAATAACGATCAGCAATTAGTCTTGTGTAGTCGTTTAAATTCCATACCAAACTGATTGCTCAGTGTATTGTATAATAAGGAAACATATGCCAAAATATAAAAAAGGCACAGGACTAAGGTATTCACATGCAAGCCAGATGTAATATTAAGAACAAATCTGTGATTAGTCATTAAGCATATAGTGTAAACCCAACATTTACAGCCTTGGAAAGGTCAGTCGGCAAATGGAACTGACTGGGGTGCTCAAAATAGCTCTAACCTCGCACTTCCTAAGAGGTTTAACAACTGCAAGCAATGAAAAGAGCACAGGCCTATTTGAACAAAGGATATCAAAGCGCTGACGTTTCTTAGATAAGTCATGACGCCGTTAGTGACGTCATTGAAAAAAGTTATATAAGCATTGCAACATATATTAAAATTTGAAAAAGGCAGAGGACCAAGCCAAAATGTAAAAGTAAGAACAAATCTGTGATGAGTCATTAAACAAAAACATCAAACCCAGTTACGACCTTGGAACGATCAGTCGGCAAAAGGGACGGATTGTGGCGCTTAAGCCGGTTATACAGAGCTATATTCTTCTTTATCATACAGCTTGCTCGTCAACTCTGGAACGCGTATTTAAGGTTTAACTGATACTTTCGCATTTATTCTGTTGCTGTGAATTTTCACTTTTGTTTAATTTTAATAATAATAACATACAAAACACGAAAGGTGACGTCCATGTATTTATGGACATTACGGCGATAACGTTGCCGCTGATGTTTACTCGACGCCCGTGCACATGTCAGTGTAAACTGCGGGACACACGTTTACTATATATATAGGTGTATTACACTATGCAAATACTATATAGTCACCAATTTACCGAAACGTCCAGACCATTCACTATATAAGATCAATTTAACGAAATGGGCATTATCGAAACGTCCGTAAAGCGCGGTTTCAGTCACGTATGGCCTCGTTCAAAATCTTGCGGATCACGTGACTTGTTAAAATCACCCTATTGGGGAAAAGCCTTTTGTTTATTCGTGTAAGGAAGCTAAGGCCCAAGGTTTCTTCTTAATACAAACGTTTCCTTGTTTATCATAGATGCACCCGTGGCCGAACGATTAGAGTTGCCGACTTATCACTCATCAGCGCCCAAACGCGTGGGTATGAGACCCGATCTGGGCGAAACCTTTCATGTGAGGAGTTTTGCGCCGGTGATTTTACCCATTCATTGTTCTGGAATCACCCTCTTACAATAAATAGATGGATATCGCCAATATGATCATAATTGTGTCGGTGCGATAAACAAAAAAGAAACAAGAAATAAAAAAACAAACCAAACCGAAATACCTGACTAAGATTACAAGCAATTGTCACGACGATCCTTCGTATTGTAGAAAGGTACTCCGGGTAACATGCCATTAACGTCTCTTTCGAATCATTATTTGTTTATTCTATCATAGATTTGAGATACATTTGTCTTATTTATTTACAAAACATCCACTGATAAACACTGCCTACATTTTTGTGGTTATTTATGCTATAATGACCTTGAACTAGTGCAGGTTACAACAAAAGCTAATTCGAGAAAGGTCATATTGTCTGAGAGGACAGCAGATCACTCATTTACTACAAACTTCGACAGATATTCAGTGTGTCATTCACATACGAATACTAATAATAATAGAATAAAGTAAAGGGCATTCACTTGCCAATCCAATCATAATATCAACAGCATTCTGCATTTCTTTCCATTTACCCGTTTCAACAGCACAAACGCCTGTCTGCTCACCGTTAATCTACCAAAGAATGAATAAGTTTGAGATCGGTTTGAGATATGTACGTTTAAAACAACATATCTTTGTCAGCGTAATTACTTATTATACTAAAAAGTTTTGCAAAGGAACTGTTTGTAAGTCTCATCAACACGTGATATTTGAGTCAATGTCCATGACTCAACAATTTACATATTTATTTTGATTCTACATTGGGCAATGGTTTCGCAAGGGATAATGTTTCTTCCTGTTTACAAAATTGCGACATGCAAGGCGCATTGTTTTATGGCTATTATATATAATAATTTTACCTCTTATACTTCGCCTAAGACAAAATATAAATGTGCCGGAAAAAATAACATAAAGTAGAAGTTTATTTTTAGGCTTAGATTTGATTCAGATAAGCCAAGGAATTTATGACCGTATTCCAAAATATTTCTTAATACTACTGAAATACAAATTATCACATTGAATAAATTACCTTAACTCTTGTAAATAACTTTAGTCATATATATTACAGTTTTTTGTAATATGTGTTATCATAAAATTTGACTGAACATTCATTTTTCTAACACTGTTTAAATAAAATAAGTTATACATACATACTTTACTGCAAGGATTAAGTGTATTATAGTGTTTTGTTTCTAAAATCTTAATGTTTATCCACCTTTTGGAATTGCACATTACGTTCAATACAATGTAGCTGATTATAAGCATAAGCACTAGGATAATGACTGTTGCTCTTGTTATTGTTATTTTTTCGAGTTAATTTGTTTACATCATTACTATACCTAGATTACTTTTTCCTATAACCTCGGTATCCATGTGATAAGTTGTGAAGCGAGTCATCCAAAATTAAGTGTTGTATTGCAAATGCATTTTTATGTAAAACATTCCTTGTTTATTGTCCGAGCAGATGAGCAACCTTGACATGCTATTTTACTTGACATGGTAAGTTTACTTTTCGGTCTTTTTAAACCTTCCTTCTATGGAAGATCTGTTGTTTTAAAAAAACTGTAAAATAAATTTATCTGGCAGAAATGTAGTTTAACAATTGCATTGTTAATCAGTATGTGTTTAATTCTTGTAACGAACGGCGCACTATGTTTCTGCACACTTGTGTCCTTATGCATTCCATTTTGCAGACTTTTTGTCGTAATCATTCTATTCTGCCCATTTAGTTCAGGAACGTTCGCAATATATTCTGGTGCATGCACACGATTTTCTGGTGGACTGAAATTAGTATAAATAGCTGGGATATTTCCCAGCCGAGGCCTCCAGCACTTTGTAGACGTCAGTTTATATATATATATATATATATATATATATATATATATATATATATATATATATATATATATATATATATATATATATATATATATATATATATATATATATATATATATTAGTTCGTTTCTGTTGAATATTCATTTTAATTTATTCCGAAGCTTAAATGATACGTAAATTCAGCTCTTTTACTGGGAGAAATAGATAGTTTTCTTATTATCTCTTAGATATTTGCTGTTTGGGAATGACTAAAAGTATGGGGTGAGGAATAAAGGTTATTGCAAAAAAGGTTTAAAACTTTAGCAGTTGTAAACATGAAGTAAATTATTATCTTAGACTTTTACTTATTATGCGCTTATAAATAGGTGTCGCACGAGTTTGTACGTGACTGTAATTATTAGTTGGTGCATTTGTTTCCTGACATACTGACATTCGTTGCATATATCGGTATCAATGTGTAAGATAAAGAATTATGTAGAAAGTAATCTGTGATTGAACTTGTGAACTATGTATGCAAGCAACAACATGACTCAAGACTGTTTTCTCAACACCAAGAACTAAAACGAGTAGTATAGATTAAACCCAACATATTAATTTAAGTGAAAGGAAACGTTATTCCTGAAATAATTTTGAAGACGAATTTCACGAATTTCACTTTTTATTAGGATTTATGGAATATCTAGCAAAGTATATACCTTAATATGATAGGAAAAATACTAATACTTATCAATTCAAAGACTTCATGGAGATATCAACGGTAACTACTTTAAACATGTCTCCAATTTCGTATACACATAATTACAAAAGCGACAGAAAAGCATGACATAATTATATTGAGTGAATATATAGTAACTTTATTTTGTTATTCTTTTTGTCATCTCCTCATGATTGCTCTAAGCAATCAAACTTTGTTGTTATGCCTGGTTAATCCGAGCTCGATCTATTTATAGCCTATCTCAACAGCAGTCATTGTTTTATTGAAGAAAATATTAACGTTGTTTATCTGATGATACATTAAAACTCTCCAGCCGTACGTCCAAGATTACAGGTAGGGCGTTACATACCTCATACAATCTAAATACTAGACATGAAGGCATGCATACAAAATACCCATGGTGATTTAGGATCACGTGGATACATGCGTCTGGTGTCACCTGGTTTCACTTGAATTACTTTTACTTCCTGATTAAGGTTTATTAAACTTCGGCAGTCACGACACGCTATTCCATGGATGCTATTTTTAACTTTTCTATGTTTAACCTTTATAGTTCACTTATGATAAAATGGGAAAAGTAATGATCGTTGCTTTTCTGATGGTAGGTTAAATTACAGTCGGAGAATTATTCTAATGTAAAGATTTGATTCCGATGAACAAAGGAATTTGTGAGTATTTTTATGTAAAAGTGTTTTAAGTACGAGTAAATTATAAATAAAAGTGTTAACAATAATAATGACATAAGACACGTTTGCAACACAAAACAGTTGATGTATTACAGCTATGTAACCTCTGTGGGTATTTGTCAAATACATTGAGAAGTCTTTAATTATATCATGCAGTGTAAACTGTAAAAAAAATGAAAATGTACAATGTAAAAGTATTGTTCAGCAAGAAAGGTCAGCGTTGCTTATACGAGACCATATCATCGGCGTAACGCTGGAAAAGGTGAACAGAATAAAATAATATTGAAGTTTATAATCAACACATTGAACACTTATGGTTTTATTGGAAAGCTATCACTAACTCTGTATCCAGACCTGTATGTTAAATTATATTCATGAGAACACATAGAATAACTAAATCCCAAAAGCATTAACAAAATGAAAAAAGCGTTCGTAATACCCTAAAAGGTTTCCTACTATTTACATATTAAAAAAATAAATGCATCTATCACAGTAACTACTTAGGGCTATGGTACATTTTTCTTGCTAATGGACGATCCAACATCATGCCTTACTTATAATCCTATCACTTTTTTCAGGGGTGACGCTAAGTGCATGGGTATATTTAATAACAGAAGTAACTGAGTTGTGCTACTTTTGGAAGTATCAATAATAAGTAAGACGTTTAACTTTGAGGTTTAGACATTTAAACAGCCTTAACATGAATAGAATTACATCGAATTTTCGTTGTCTGTCATATAAGTTTGAAATGAACAATAACAACAAGACATAGAAAGCCGTTCACAGACCTAGGACCTTAAGAATCAGGGTTCTGAACTCGGTTTCCGCGCAAATTTCAGTGCACATTCCATAATGTACCCGTCGCATTGCAGCTTGTCGCTAATGATCCATCAATAGAACATCCTTCAACCGGGTATCATTCTTTACACTATTGTCCATTTCGACCCGAGGCATGCGCGATGCATAAGATAAACCTAAATGGGGGATTACATGATCACAATATTGCGATGATGCTACATCGTCCGTAAAGTGGAAAATGCAGAGCTTTCCGAAAAATAGCTTTATTAAACAGCCACACCAACTCTTTATATACAGGTCTATGTGTTTTATTGTTTGTATTGAACTGTTTGCCACATGAGTCGAATGAACCTCTGGCTGTAATTGAATAAGCTTACAAAGTTTTATTATAGTTTTAAAAAAGCAGCCCAAATGTAGTTTGATATGTTCTGTCTGTCAGTTGGCTCATGGCTGAACAAATAGACTATCACCGCTGTCGCTGTATTAAATGTCGTGAAGCTTTGTACCTGATGTACATTGAATGTGACTTTAAGTCGATGATTACTTTTTATAACTTTTCACAATTAAAATCTACACGCTTCCGTTCCAAGTCGGTAACTGGTGGTTTTTCTTTGTGTGTGTTATGTCTCGTCTCTGTGTTTTTGTCACATTTACATTTACCCTGTTTGCCTTTGTCTAAAGGTAGATTAAATTTAAATACTATGGAAATTTTGATAGGACCTTTTCTTATTTACCTATAAGAAATCGAGTTAAATTATCTATAAGTAATCTTTCGGACAGTTCTTTTAACAAAATGGGCGATTTTTTTCCACCAGAAAATAATGAACAAAAGGAAGGTACAACAATTAATTTGCATCATTAGCTCGAATACCACGTGGTACAATTTAGTTAGAATCATGTTTTGTCAATATGATTTCGTTTTATTATGTTAACGTAATAAAGTAGTAAAGAAGATCCTGCCAGTTTGCAATTATGAGCACCAGTAAAGGCAATGCGAATAACAGAGCATTAATTGGCGGGCTTGTTACAAGAAGCAAAAAGCCACTAAATCTGCATTGAAGTATCTTATCAACTTGCTGTTATGGTTGCCATTATTTAAGTTGGTATAAAAATCAAATAAATATCCATTGTGTTGCCACAACCGCAAATATTTACTTAAAAACTGATCATAAAATATAATCAGCGCAGCGTTCAGCTAACAGCATATATGTCATTGATTTTTGCGTAAGACATTTTAGACATGCATGTGCAAATAATTTATGCTGTTTTCACATTTCTGTCAATATTTACCAATTAATAGCCACCTTGTCGCTGGTGGTTTATACTTTATGACCATCTTTGACAAGCTAAGAAGCCCGAATTGTACAGTGACATACCCTCGGTGCATAAAGACACGGTGTATTCACCTGTTTATAAAATAGGAAGATATCTATACCAAGAGAACATTAGTGTTGTACATTTAGCCAAGTGAATTGTATGTTATGTTACTTTCTTCTTATTGGTTTTACTAAAATCTGTTAAAATATCTATTCCTGAATAAAGGAGACGACTTTTACAGACAGTGACTTGGACAAAAGTGACTTATCTCAACAGTAACTGGAATTTAGTAACACGGTTAATACATTTATAGGTAGCATATTTGGTGTTAAACATTAAGACGTGTAGAATACCTATTTAGCGATTTTACTATATAAGCGTATGTATCTTACTAATAAGCCAGCCATTATAGACACGGATAAGAAAGATTGTTTTCTATTGTGTTGTGCTGATTGTTTATGGATGTGGATATTGAACTTTTAAAGGTCGACCATGTGCAGGAACAGTATAATCACTCTTGTTATAATAATATTGATTCATGGTAAGTAGAACATATTTGCATAACCGCACCTACTATTATATTTATACGTTTGTTTAAATGTTTTTCCTGATTTGGTTAAAACGGCAATGTTCTAAGAATAAAATCACTTTTAAAATGGAATATGTATGCATCTTGATCAATCGAATGATGGATCATTTTTGGTACTTCGCTAATAGTCCTTGTCATTTTTAATAGCAATTCGCACTTTTCGGATGGTATGTGTTTCTATTTTCCTGCCAAATCATACCGATTTGCCACTTTTCCATGACATCTGCTAATCTAAACTTAGTATAAGAATCGTTGGCTGTTTATTATAACACTATTTCAATAGCTACAATAGAGTAATAACTATGATTATTTGCACTCACGGCGACCAGCGTTCATAAAGCAAGAACGTTAGCAAAATGATATTCAATTCTTAAATATTCGACCTCATTTTCCTAGATATGACTTAAATGTGACTTTTTAAGGGGAAGTCAATTCAGTATTACGTTTGGTTGAGATAATATATTAAAACAATTCAAACGTTTATTGGTAAATCTTAAAGGTGCGATCCGAATATTCACCTTTATCAAATATAATTTACTTTCCTGTAATGATAAATAACCATTACCTTTTAGACATTTAGGAATAATACCTGGCCTGTGGTTTGGTCTTTTAGTCAACAACTTAAATGATGTTCATAGAGTAAGCCACGAAAAACTTATCAATTTCTAATCTATTTTAGACGAATCGAGAATTTCCGCTTAATATCGAGTACGAATTTGATGCAAAACCTTATGTCCGACTTTGCGACTGAACTATTTCAACTGTATTAAGTGTTGGTGTTTGGTGTTATTGGTGTTATTAGGCAAGTCACACACGAATCTAAGTAACCGACCAGCAGCTTTTATCTTTTAAGTTACCCTCACGTTGTCTGCAATGTCTACTGAGTAAATTTGGACCAATGTGTCAGAAACCAACTGTAACAAAATATTTCAACAATATTAAGGACTGTTTTTAAAAATATACAAATGTACATATTGCACTAAACTTGCACATTAATTGAAACATCAAAATGACGTCAAATACAACTGTATGTAAAATTGCTATTGATAGGGATATGAATAATGCGAAAATATGAGTAACGTTCGAAGACAAATTGCATCGTTTAAAAAGTTTTAAGTTGTGTGCGGTGTAAAAATTATAATAGATAGCATGGATACAATATAGGAGAGAGAGAGAGAGAGAGAGAGAGAGAGAGAGAGAGAGAGAGAGAGAGAGAGAGAGAGAGAGAGAGAGAGATGAGGTTCTGACATGAGTTGTTACTTAATACAAACATTTATTAAACGAGTTCGGGAAAAGAATTATACTAAACGAGCCTCTGTCGAGTTTAATATTATTTTTCCTGGACGAGTTTACTAAATGTTTGTATTAAATAACAACGAGTTTCAGATTCTTTTAATCACATGAATGTCATCCTCTTGTGCCAGAAACAAACACCTCTGTAGATCTACATGCCGGTTTAAAAATTAGAACGACATTGTGTCGTCATTTACCCAAACACCGCATCATACAAAATAGTTCCATTTTATTGTCTTTAATTGAGGGTAAAAACAACCGCGTGTGTGTGTGTGTGTGTGTGTGTGTGTGTGTGTATGTGTGTGTGTGTGCGTGCGTGCGTGCGCGAGTATGTGTGTATGTGTGTGTGTGAGTGTGTCTGTGTGTGTGTGTGTGTGTGTGTGTGTGTGTGTGTGTGTGTGTGTCTGTGTGTGTGTGTGTGTGTGTGTGTGTGTGTGTGTGTGTGTGTGTGTGTGTGTGTGTGTGTTACAATTAACATGAAGATTGCCGATATTGTACAGTATAGGCGCGCCTGACCGGTAAGTAATTGCCCGTGGTTTAATTCCCGGCAGCAGCGGTCAGTTTTTCGCGTTGATTTTAAATGACAAATGTATTAAAGTGTTCTATGTGTTTTGTATTCATAAAAAGATATTTTCACAATTAAAGTTTGATCCGTCAGACATGGCCACCCGGTGCGTGGCTGTATTTTAAATATAACTCTATAGGAAAACTTTTAAAATTTTCCTATCATAATCTTGTTACAAGATTCATAGAATTGATATGCGGATAGTCCTCTATTAAGAGTGCTCAAAGCGTTTTAAAGGTGTTATCCGACAGTTTGCCTATATCTAATATATGAAACAATATCTGACCTTTGTTTGAGGTATTTGTGCATAATGTCTGTAAACAAACATCATATTTTAGACTAAGCTTTGACACTTTTCAACAGTATTTCAATTTTGGAACAGGAAAACTCGGTAATTAACATTTAAAATGTTCTTTTCAAATCTATAAGTAAGAACGTTGGGATTTCTGCTGAAAATAGACACCGACGTCACAACGGATGACGTGGATAAGCTGAAACATGAGTTTTCTTAGTTCAAAAATAGCTAACTGTGCAGCGTGACTCAGATAAAAATACATGTTTGTAATGACGATTGTGGTACACTTTTCAGACAGGTTTAGGAAATCAATAAACATCATTTTATTAGTCTCATTTAGGTAACAATAGTTTATAAAGATGTTTAATTAAAATAGTTTTGCTCCAAATTGTCGGATACCACCTTTTATCCGTTAAAAATGACGGTTATTTTCTATAGATATATGCTTCTTTAATAAAATACGGTTATTGTCAGATCGAATTTATAGATTAAATTGAAACTTACTACACAAACTAATGTTTTTGGCGACATCTTATTGGCAATGTTACCAATGCTCTAGTGTGTTAAAAATGTTTGCTATATATCATATATATTATTATTATTTAAAATTTAATAAGGGCATTTCTGAAATGTTATATTCAAAAGACTAATATGAGGAAAACATCGATGTAACAATAGTTCGAAAATTATGCAACATGAGGATACAGCTGCAATCTGGCAAGTTCGTTAAATCATGAGATACACATTATTTATTTCATCTCTCACCCTTGATAACAAAAGAATGACTTGCCAACAACACACAGAACCATGTTTTCAAGGACAGGACACCTCAGTGCCTGCGGCGCCTTGATTGCGTTCAGTGCGGCTGGTGTCTAAATGGCCTTTTTATGGAAACATTGAATAAAAAACTGCTTTGGAGGTGAACACAATGTTACCACTTAGAAAAAAGCGGCGACCTTACAGAGTTCAGCTATTCCTAACGCGACGAGAAATAATTGCACAGAATGTCCAACCTGTTTAAGCTAGATGTTAACATAATAGAACTTTAAAATGCAATACAAATTGCACTACTTTATAAAAAACACCATCTAGAGTACTTAGAAATACAGCATTCGGTAAAACGTGGAACGTGATATGTTACCACCATTACAACGATAGAAATCACCGTTCCCGGTTTTGGTCCTCGACATATAACCTTCTACTTATTATGCGTCCACTACTTTTCTGAAAATGATTGCAGTGCTTTTATTGTGTATTTACTGCACTACGTGTAGAAATGTCATCTTGATATGACTTGTAAGCTTTTATTTAAAATTCATATCAAGTAAAAAAACGTGTGGGTTGTTGTTATCACATTGTTGATGATCTTGTGAAACGGACGTTATTTCTTTCTCTGTTCTATGTACATGTTCTATATGTTATTATGAGTATTGTAAAGGCCAATTTATGCAAACAAATGCTGTTTTTTACTTGCATGATTTCTTATATTTTTCTTATGAATATATGATGCCTGGTACGGTAAAAAGTAACTAATATAATGTTTCTTCTTAAAATGAAATTACTTATAACGAAAACAACAATTGCTAGAAAAAACGTAATAGTAACTTAATTTTTTATCATATGTTCATGTAATACGTTTTTGTGTAAACGTCTACTACGTCTAGTAACACGAACACGGAGATAAACATAGTGAATGGTCCCATTGTACATTTGAAAGTATATAAATCGATTGACCCACTTTATGTAGGGCCATAATGCTAAATGCTTATTACATCTTAGGTTCCATGTTTCACTTAGACGTTGTTTTTCTTCGCTCTACGGAGGAAATTCGAAGCATTTTAAAATCGCATTTGCATTTAGTTTAAACAGGCTGAATTTACTAATATAAAACATTTGATAATTTTGTACTGCTACTGGATTCTGCGTGACTCTGCCTTTCATCTTACATTCCATCATGGAAATAAGTAGAACTACGTTTTGTCGCACAGGATACAGGGAGAGTCTTAAATTGCCAAGTCCAGCTATGACTCATAGTTAACGCACTTTTACATGTAAATTATATTATTTACAAATAAGAATATATGACAAAGTCCTATGAGCATTTCGACATATACCAAACTCCGACAAGGCACAGAACAAAGGTATTTCACATGCAAGCCAAGTGAAAAGTAAAAACAAATTTGTGATGAGTCATTTAACGAAAAGAGCAAACCCGACAGTTACCGCCTTGGAACGGTCAGTCGGCAATATGGACTGGGGTGCTTAAAAAGGCGAATATGTCAATATGTCAAAGGAAATATGTAGCAATAATAACAAAATTGTGCAACATCAAGACTGCAGCGACGACTCATATACAATATAACAAGCTCGTACAATTATGGGATTCACATAATTAGGCTCACCTCTCGCCGTTGACTCCTCATTTAAGAATAAATTGCCAACTCCACTTCGAACCATTATTAAGCACTGGACACTACTGTTCCAGCGGCGCTTAGATTTGAATGCGCTGTCTTTACACTAATCAACTATCATTTTAAGCAAAGAGGTTATTAAAGCAATACAACCCTTTTTCTTACAACGGATCTTTTGCCAAGTAAGTTTCAAGTGTATTTCTCTTTTCCAGAAAGACGTGTTTTCACTTTGCTCATGAATGAATCTGTCTGCTTTACACATGAGAAGGGCAACTACAAAAACGGCACTTGGTGTATCACTGAGCTTAAATTATGCGGTAATACATCCGCATATGATATGTCAATTAATATAAAACAATTTGACAGTGCTAATACAAACACGTGCGACGAAACATGCTTAAACCAGAGTAGAGTCTCGCTAGTGAATCATACTACAGAGATTCCTATCAAATGCAATGGAAAAAGCAACTGCTCATTGGCTGATATCTCAGTTCCTTCTACTCAACATGGCAGCGGAATCTTAACTTTGACCTTTGTCTGCAATAATACAGGTATGTAAATTTACTTTTATGTCTGTAACATGAAGAAATACGTACGTTTATTATAATATTCTCCTCGTTTTCCATTCAATAAACTAAGTACATATATTTGATAAGGCATGGCTCCGTTATTGCAGTATGTACAATTAGATATCTCATTCCGCAGAACGCTTGCGCAGACGAGGACTCATTTCCGTGTGTCCGCAGTTTGCATGTGCGTTTAAACGTCAACATGCAAACTGGCCATTTATTTAAAGGTCTAGGCATATTAACAACCGATAAAACTTCACAATTTCTGGTGTGAATTGTTTGTGTAGTTGGAAAAAAGACAACGACGTCCCCGTGGCCAGCAATTGTTATAACAGGAATTGGACCTGATAAAAGATTGTTTTCTATGCCAGTCCAATTCCATATCGCATAAAGTTAATAAACAGTTTTATTTTACATTGTAAGTAGCACACTGCATACATAATTATAGCTTATAACTTATTCTAGGGTGTCATTTTGATGGGGTTTAACCGGATTTTAATGTATACGTAGTAAACGTAGACCAAATAAGGGTAAAAAAAAGATCAATGGCTATTGTTTGGCCAGTCTCCAGACATTGTCCTAATATTAGCCAGGTGAATATTTTGAAATCTGGAATGCCGGATATATGTTCAGACGAGTGTCTGAACAAAACCCAATAAACTCTTACTGTTATTTTTAATATAAATTTATGTGATGTGCTAGCCGGTGCGACAGACGGTCTGTGTAGTTTCTACATCAAAATCGGTGCCAGTTAACATGTGTTCTAAAATAATATAATATTTAGCTTATACAAAATGTGTAAACACAGTATATTTACAGGTATAGATATCTGAATCAAGTCGCTTAAAACTGAAGTTGTATACTTCTTATTTATTGTCTATTACGGGTATTGTAGAAATAAATGACAATGATGATGATGATGATGATGATGATGGTGATGCTGATAATGATGATGGCAATGATTGTGACGGTGTAACATGTGAGGTTTTAATTATGATAATTAAGATGATGGTATTTAGGGGATGGCGTGGAGGCGGACAATAGCACTACAAAAAATACAGAAAATACCCATCTTCCTACCAGTTCTTCCCTGACCAGCACTTCAATACCTACACGAACAACAGAAAGCGCCACAGGAAACAACACTACAACTGCAGGAACTGCACGATTTTCTACAGGTAAATAATAATAATAAGATGCAACAATAACGATACTTTGTTTAAAACATTTTTATTTTAATTTATACCCACTCTTCATGACTGTCTACTATTTGGGTATAACAACACTTTGTACTACTGTACTTAAACTGTATTAATTTTGGAATTCGACGTTGAAATAAAAGAATAGGGAGTGTTGTGAACGCAACACTTTATGTTCATAGTCAATATTAATACGTGTATTTAATATTTTATACTCTTAGTCACTAACGATGACCACTGGTAACGAGCTGTGCACCTTGCTTACATTTACGTTCTTTATTGTTTAAAGAGGATGGCTAGCAGAACATAGAACGAATAAATTTTAAATTATACGCACATAAACGGAAACATTTTAAATAATACACATACATGTATTTAATGTACATCCATATTCTATTTGTTTACTTTTACACACATAGATGTATTACAATAACATTATAAACAGTCTATTATACGTTTGCAGCAGCAGTATTAACAAGATTTAGTACCTTGTATTATGTAGTGAGATACACCAACTATTCTGCTACAGCTTTTGGAAGATGTAAACAATATCACTCTACCTAACTGCTCAATTGTTTACTTAGTATTAATGCTACTTCAAAACAAGCAATCATAAAAGTATAAACCGCCGTTTAAATACAAATGATGTAATGGTATAAATATATCGATAGATCAACTTATATATAAAATCACCCTAGACATAGCTCCTATATATAGACTTTATGCTCCAAAATATTCAAATATCGACTGATATGATTAAACGTCACGTCATCAAAATACAACATCACAATCAGGCACACCTTCAAACAAGCCAATCAAAATAAAGTAGTGGATCCATAAAGTGACGTCACAATCATGATGTCTGTTGCAATCGTCGTTAAACAAATAAGACAGGTATAAAGTAGTTCAGCACAGGAAAGTTAAATAGAGACTACTAGGTAAGTGTTAAATAAAAAAAATGTTATTACACGAGACTGAGACAAATCTAAATCGCGAGGTTTGTCTTTATCCTACCAACTGATTCATAAACAAAAGAGTTGTTTAATGAAAAGTTCTATTTTGTTTTCGAAAGTGAAATTCGCGTTCTAGACTGGGTGTTATGTTTTTATATTCGCCTAACTGAAAATAGCAAAATTATTAATCAAACATTAATGGAGATCTGTAAGAAACCTGAATAAAGTTTAACTTTATTGTATCCGAAGTCACTAAAACTTCACACACAGTAGGAGCATCACCTTATTATCAAACTCAAACTAAACCATGGATGGGTGGGGTACAGAGTCAATAGATATAAGTTTAGTTCGACCGTTGAATTGGGTATCATTTAACACATTCGCCATGACCCAAATCGAGAATAACAAAAGCAGTTGTACATCCTATCATCGCACTAATTCAAATCCAAATCTTTTCATGTACGCGTTGGCCTTTTATGTGAATAACACCAAGCACTGTTGCTTTAAAACCCGTGTTTACAAACTGAAACCAATACATAACGTACAGTTTTCGAAGAATTTTACGTCACCACATGCGCCATTTGACACAAATGAATAAAAACAAACAAAGGGATTTAAATCCTATAATCACAAAATATCAATTGTCTTTTTGTTATAAACTTTTTGCGTCCCTTAAAATCTAAAAGAAACGAGTTTACGACCTTAGGAACTCCAGGTACGGTATGGAATTATTTTAATACTAAATGGATTCAGAAATCAAATCGATTCAGAAATCAAATCGCCCAACCGGTTTTAAATTTACGATTATAATGTGAATTGCCTTCACTAACATTTTTACAAGAATATGTGGCATAGGTTGACGTGAAGTAACTTACCAAGAACGTTGCTCTGTTTATGCCTTATTAACACCGGTAAAATATACATTACAAAAACAATGTCGACCTATATTTATCTCCTATAATAGTTTTAACACATCTGGTCAGCCAGAAGACATGATAATTAGTGCGTGGTACCATGCCAACTATCGCATTGAAGGCAGGATTTTGTTAAATTGTAATTGATCAATATATGTCGTATGAGACATAAACCAAAACAAGAAACGGAAACAACACAAATATAATAAAAAAGTACCAAACACTCGTTCATAAGACTAATAATTTATTAAGGTCAAGAAGTCATTGCATGCTACCGGTTATATCAATGGAGCAGGAACGTAATCTACACGGAATTGGTTAGCTTTAAGGTATTTACAGAATACACATTTTGCCTTGTCATGCTCTTCAGGTTTGATGACCATTGTTGTTTCTGTTGTTGTTCCCATCATTGTCGTCGTCGTCGTGGTCGCCTTTTTGATGTACAGAAGGTAAAAATTTAGGATCTGTCCCATATTACAAGTTATAAAACTAAAGATGTTGATGCTGTTTGAGGTGTTGTAATATGTTAAGTGATTAGTATGCGCAAAGACTACTGTTAATTTGGTTCTGCTGTTACTTAAACTGCTGGCTTCTTGTGAAGATGATGATATATGATTTGATAACGATAATGATGATATTATTACGACGATAACGATGATGATGCTGGTGTTGTTGTTGTTGATGATGATGATGATATGCTGCTGCTCATGTTGTTGCTGCTGCTGATTATGATGACAACAGCTATAGTGTATTTAAAGCATGTTTTAAAAGGCATTACCCGTTATTAACTTACGAATCAAAACTAATGTAGGACCCTCAATAGCTTATATATAGGTAAATAAGAAAAGGTCCTATCAAAATTTTCACAGATATTTAAATTTATCTACCTGCAGACCAAGTTAAACAAGGTAAATGTAAATGTGACAAAAACACAGAGACGAGACATAACACACAAAAAGAAAAATAGCTTATATAAACTTACGCCAACTTTAATGCCAACGCGTTATTGATCGGATAACGTGTAAATAATCTTTCTCCCTCTCTTCTTTGTTGCAGAGGTCAATTCAAACAACTACTTGGTAAATGCTCGAAAAAATATGCCAAGCATTCTCTTGATAGAACCGATACATTTGCCATGGGTTCTGAAGCGAATGCTAATTTTACCTACGACTTTAGCAGCGAAATCGATGTAAGCCGTTTTGACGTAGATTATTGTGAAATTGACAAGGTTGGACAAGAAACTGGCGTTGAGTACAACCATGTTGACTTAAAGAAGACACAAGTAGCAAAGGAGGACCCCACGTATAACCACATAGGTCACTTGAACAGTTCTCCAAGAAACACCGAACAGACATATAACCTTGTAGGGGACGAAACGTTCCAGAATACTAGTCTGTTCACACTCCAACCCGACACATATTCGCACATCGGCGCAATGGCAAAACCTGCATCTGAACAATTAGCAGAAGATTCATACGCACATATCAATGGAGTAAAGCAATATATTCCCGAGGTTTTTGACATCAATCAGTATGATTGTGCAGTCTTTCAATCGAACGGTGGGCCAACAAGACATCAAGAACGTGAGATGAACCCTGGCAAGGAAAAGACGTTTAATGTAGTAGGGTCCTGCAAGATGAACAGTAACAATGAAGCTCCGGTTTCTCACTCATATTTTATAGTAGAGAAACACGAAAAGGAAGCTTAACGACTAATCCTCAAAACAATGTAATTCCATGATTTCTTTTCTCAGAACGGTTGTCGAAGGTGTTACTCTAACAGTTGTTTGAAATTCATATTTGCCTTTGTCTGTTGCAGAATACAAAAATGTGACTGACTTTTAAAAGACATGTACAGGTATTAACAATTTTGATTGGTTGACTTGTGATTTAATTGATCTTTTCCTGGACAAATACGACAAAATATTGATAATTAGTAATTAGTATTTGTAAATATATGTTGGTTGTGCAATACTCTTATTTGCAGTTTTGTCTACCAAATTTGGTATTTTCATCACCTTATACCATCTCTCGTATAATTGAGGTGACGATCGAGTGTTAGGTCCGCTGAGTTGGAGCCCGGAGCTGTTCGTTCTTGAAGTTAAAGCCTTTAACAAACGGTCACAGTTAAACTACACATAAGATACCCTTTGTGTCAATCTTATTGCCTCTGGGTTTGTGTTAGTGTTTGTTATCAATTTTGTTTGTTTTGATGGTTTTATATGGAAAGACCAGTAAGTTTGTTGCGAACGATGTGGTTCAATCACTTTGCACGTTTGTCATTGATTAGGTTCGTAACTAAATAATGTAGGTTTGCTCTATGTACAAAAAAAAACAAGATACATGCCAGTGATTACTGTTGGTTAACATATTGTAGACTTTCCACTTTCTAAACTTTTCTAAACTCACGACCTTGACATTTAATGATTTACTGTGTACAACATATTAAGTTTTTACCATTTATATGGATATATTGTAGATATAGTCACTACTATATAGACTTAATGATTTAAGGTTACTGGATAGTGACAAATTTGTTAGTTGCAATCACTCTGAAAAGTTTAGTATAGTTTATATATGAGCTGAAGATTACACACAAAAAAAACAGTAGGTTACCATTGAAATAATCATTTTATTGCCTCATGTGTATGGTTGATGTAAACAAGCAATGTTGCCATTATTAGACATTAACTTTATTATATCATATCAACTATATTTTTGTGAAAAAAGGGTGAACAAGCCTATTTGGCAGTTTCTAACATTCAGCACAAATAAAGCTTTCATTTAAAACCAAACAAGGCTATCCCAGAAGTGATAATTACAAAAATATCTCATAATAAATAAAAATAAAATAAGTAATAAAACTTAAAAAAAATAGAAAAACTATCAGAAAATACTTAATTTAGATGCAGAGTTCTTTAAACTTTACATATAGATAGAACTTTTTATTCATGTTAAAGTAAATACAAAAAATGTATGTGTTACCATGCAAACTGAAGAGCTATGGCTTGTCAAATATTAAAAAAAATATATTTTTAATTAAAAATATGCATAAAATATCACCTATTTTTTTATTTGAGATGCAGTAGTCTTTAAACTTTACACATAGATAGAAATCATTTAGTAGTACATATAAAAACAAAAAGGTAGATTTTACCTTGTAAAATTTAAGAATTCGAGCTTATAATATGTAAACAATACAATTTAAAAAAATGTAAAATATCACTCTTATTTTTCTTTTAATGCACCGGTCTGAACACTTAACATATAGGTAGAACACATTTTGCTGAATAAATCAACAACAAAAAACGAAGATTTTTTTGGTAAAAATCAGGATTAAAGCTGGTCAAATATATTATATATATTATATATATATAATTATATATTTTTTGCAACAAACTAAACACACAAACTGGCATACGTTTTGGATTTAGTTGCAAAAGTCTCAATACAGTACATAGAAAATAACAATTATCATTATATGATACAGTTCATCCCAAACCCAGATTCATGCAAATCTACAAACAAGAAAAGTGGCAGAGCCACTATAGGATACCCAATGCAGAAATTTAAGGTGCAGCACAACGCCGTGAATGCTAGATAGTTCAAATTTCAACAAATCTGCGCGATCGTCTGCGCAGACGCTCCAAATTCGTCACTATCCAGTAACCTTAATTGTATACTGTACAATTTTAAGATACCACAAAGGTCAAAAAATATTTTTCGTTGCAATTGAAGATTTGCTGAAGGTAATTAATATATTTATATCAAATATAGAGTATAAACTATGACCTCACTAGAATCCATTGTCATAATAATATTGGATATTACAATTAGGTTAATTACGTTGAATAGATTTCATCTGAATCTTTTGTCTGTTAAGGATTTATTATAAATATCGAACTATCAAAGGTAGTATACCATTTATCATGCGAATTAACTTTCGAAAATAGACATTAAACTGTTAGTAAAATGTATACAAGTCAATAATTTTATGTCACCATTGTATCCATTGTTATCCTAGAGTCGAATATTGCAAGCAAGAATTTCTGAATGGTATGCGGGGAAGTCATGTTATATTTTGCTATCTCAAGCTTTGTTGTAACATAAAAGAAATCCAAATATTCATGGTTATTGCATGTTATATCTGTTGCACGCTTTAATATGACAGTTAAATTGTTTTACAATGTCAGACGTAATACAATATTCGCATATCTTTTTTGTTTATCTTTAGAATTAGGACAATGGTAAAATATATATATTATACAAACACTATTGAGAAAAAAAACATAGCAGGATAAAACTCCACTTAAGGCGGTGTTAAGGTGAACTCTTCTCTACTAGTTGCATAGAAATGTCGTATTACATTTACTTATTTTCCATTAACATTCTTACGAAACTACGACCACTAAAACTCAAATTTGCCATTTACCATTTACCAATGCGTTTAAAGCATAAGAGTCATGTATGCATTCATCGGATTGTTTCTATATTGATTCAATGTCATCGAAAGGCGCTGTGTGTGAAACAAACAATTACAGGTAAAGTAAACGATATGGTTAGGTTAATTTGTTACAAAAAATCAGTCTTAAAACGGACTTCCTGCAAGTTATTAATTAATTTACCAGTCTGTGGCTGATATATCATCGGCATAATTTTGTTTGCTCCATTCCACGCACAATTAAATAACAATGTGTATATGAGAAAGCAATGTTAATAACGTGTTGTTTACATTTCCCGAAGGGTTATTATCTTGCTAGAAATAAAGTGCCTCAATGTTTTATTTGGATTTTTAATTAGTTATAAGTTTCTTTTAAGTATAAACGATTATAATAATGTATCTATGGTTTCCAATAAAAAATACTGGAAACTATATACAGATTAGTATTGTATTCTGCTTCTTAAAATGGTTCATAAACACAGCCAGTCTTGGTGTCGACAACTTTGCTGGAGTACTTATGCCTACAAACAGTAAACGCTACTTATTAGTGAAAAAGGAACACACTTACTTACTGAGCATTACTAATTATATGCAGAACCTTTTAATACTTCAAGATGACAAAACGTTGCCTAGAGTGTTGGACTGAATATCATAATATATTAAAAGAAGTAAAACTCAGAACATAATTAGAAAGATATGGACAAAAGTAAATATATGAAATATAAGTATAATGGGGGAAAATGTGAATGAGATGAGGATGCCAAGATGAAAACAAGAAATACTGTTGATGATTTTTAGGTACTTTACGGTGATATGATGACTACGACGACGCTGCTGCTGCTGCTGCTGATGATGATGATGATTATGATGTGGTGGAATTAAAAAAGGACAACGATCAAGCAATTGATAACCTTTTTCTGAACTAATTTAGATTTGTATATAAGCTTGTATATAGGCATATGAACACGGCACATAGCTTGCACAGCATCGGCGCAAATGACGTTTATTCACGGTTATGCATAGATTACAATATTGACTTTTTGTGATGTTTATAACACGTTTGAGAATAGAAATTACCGTTATTGTATACAATGTCTACCACCGCAAAAACAAATTCCCCTATTAGACATGTTTTGTACATTTGAAATCCAGCTTGATAAGTCTCGTTTAACGCCTTGCGTAAGTCAAATAATTATGTTGCATTTAATACCGACGTGCGGTAAACAACTGTACATGCGTAAAATAGCAGCTAAGTGTTCTTATAGCAATGATGCACCAACAAATAACCATTTGCACAAAGTGGAGGCTACACAGTGGGCCAGGGTAGATGCATTTTAATTATACGCTTTACTTTATCGAAGTTGTGGATTGTGAAGTATAGGTTACCAACGACAAACAATCTGTTTGATGGGTTCATTCCCAAATGTCCCTTTTTGTATAAAATTTTCCCAACTAGCAATTATTGCTATCCACGAATCAATTCAAGATTTCAATCACATAACTTGCACAAAGAGCAAAAACTTAATTCAGCTTCACTTAAAAAAAATCTAGCATTCCATTTCGATCTATTTGCCCTAAATGAACTTGTACTACAAACTTAGAACACAATTTCTTTGAAATAATACAACTACAATGCAGCTACATGCAGTAATTGTCCAATCAGGTAGTACAGGGAAGACAGGAAAAGTAGAAACAAACTATAACCACACAATCACGACAGACTATTGTTCTTCAGTTATGCTCAATTCCCAGCTGTCTCACCTTGACTTTAGCCTAAAACTAAAAGAGGGACAGCACACAGTACTTATATTTAAAAATACAATACTACCTACAACTGACAAGGAATGGACATGATCAGGTGAAAAATAAACTGCCCAAATAGATCGAGCCTATAATGTAACAGTGTTTAATACTAAATTTGTATATACCTAAAAAACTAAGAATATATCTTAACCACATTTAATTCGTTTTGTTTCTAACATTTTATTATAACTTGAGCGTTCACTGTTATAATTCCAAAGCAAATGCAATCAAAGGGAAATAACTACCAGCAAGTACCTGCATCGGGAGTTAAAACTGAAAATAGAATAACTATTATTATAAAGAACAATCGACATATGTTCAATAGGTAAAGGTGACAAAAGCCTTGCAACCTAAAAGTTCCAAAAGAGAACTTACGTAAGTAAGAGAACTTACGCCTTGGAGCGGTCAGTCAGTAAAAGGGACTGAATGGGGTCATTTACCGACTAGGAGGCTTAAACCAGTTGTACAGAGCTATAACCTCGCACTTCCTAAGGATTGTCTCAAATGCAAACAATGAAAAGGAAACGGACCTAATTGAATAAATTAATGCCCAGGCGCCGATGTTATCTTAGATGATTATGAGGTCATTTAAAGAAAGTAAAGACATCATTGAAAAATAATGGAATTTAGACGAGACAGAATTATTATTTCTATAAGAACTACACGAAATTGTTGATTGCACAGCGAGAATTTAACGACCGCCATACTGCACAAGTAACATGATGTAATCATGAATAAGAAAATAAGACAAAGTCCTATGAGCATTGCAACATATACCAAAATTTAAAATACACTGGACAAACGTATTCACGTGCAAAACAAAAGTAAAAGTAAGAACCAAAATATATGTGATGAGTCATTCAACAAAATAGCAAACCAACAGTTACCACCTTAGAACGGTCAGTCGGCAAAAAGGACCAACTGACGTTGACGTTGAACTACCCAGAAAGAAGTATTTGCCAGCAGTAGTTCTTCACCAGAAAAGCAGTTCACCATTGCGGCCATGTATGAGCCGTTGCGATTCAAACACTCTTACCAAGTAGGTTATGTACGGAGCTATCATCTCACCAGCACGGGCGATGAAGGCTGTCAAACCCATTGAAGACGGCCGTCGGGAAGATTTTTTTCAAGTACAGGTGAACCATTGTGAAACCGGTGGAGGCTCCCGTCTTCCCCAAGCGAGCATGTAAAGTGGTTTCCAGTCGGAAATCTGAAGTGAAGACAGTATATGGTAATATTTCGACGCGAGTTATGTAAACATTTTAATGATATATAAATAGTCCTTCTTGGTATATTTGTTCTTAGAAATATGTGTCTCCGCTTTCGGCTTAGTTATCACCGTTCTTCCTCATACAAAATGGCAATGGCATATAAAATATAGTTTCAAAATATATCCAGCCCACTTCTGACACTAGCTAAACAAAAGAAGAAATAGCTTTAAATATTTGGGGAGCCATTAAAACATAAAGAACCTTTGTATCTGTGACGTATGGTTACCAATTAGCATGATTTATTGTTCTGCTTTGTTTAATGAAACTAAGCATGTAAAGAGCAAGACGGTAAATTATGTTTTGATGTAAATAATGGTTTATACTGTTTCCGCTTGCTCAAGGAATGATGTTCATGTATAACTTTTTAAATAATAAAAGGCTCACTTTCTGTAATCCATAAAATTACGTTTGTCAGTACTTGTTTTGCATTTTTGTTTTCATAGATTATTTGTAATCAGTCAACTGTCATAGTTTACTACATATTTATAAAATGACCCATGCCACCTACTTTGACCTGCTTTCAAATTTCAAAAAACGTCAGCCCATAGACAAGGTTAGCCCGAATGAATAGCGAAGCGCAGTAAAAATCACTTAACCAACGACCTATGCAAACAGTGTAATGAAAGGTCGTCTTATTGCCATATTTTAAGACAGTACGCTACCGTTTGACCACACGTTTCTACAATAGAAGCAGACAAGCGATGAATGAGTCTAATGAGTTACCATATTGCTGACACCACTGGTCTGAAAACGTGTTGAGGTTCTGCCAAGCTTGATCGGAATTTAACCTTGTTGGTGCTCATTGCAGTAAACTTTACGTGTTAGTTTGAATTAATTTAGAAATTATTATTTTGCATTGAAGAGAACTAAAGTATATGAAGATATTTACTTTACCAGCTATTAAAGGACGTGAGTTAAAAATAATAACAACAACAACTGTTTTTGATAGGCAATAAGCCAAATGGCAGACTATTGCGTACATTTTTATTCAATGTTTATTCATGTTTTACACAAGCTGATCTTTTTGTTGATTAAACCAAGGTAATTAAGTTAATTGTATTAATGGTATTCAAACGATAATAAATGTTACTGTACAAAAATATCTAGACATAAACAACATACATGTAAATGAATAAACAAAACACAAGCAAATAAACAATTAATTAATTTATAAACTATGCTTGTAACTATTGCACATGTAAGAATATACATGTTCATTTAAGTCTCACACACGAAGCAAATCGTTTTCAAAGATATTTCTTGTTTCTCTATACACCTTTAGATTCCAGTTCTTGCGTCAATACAGATGGTGGTTTGGGTCAGGAACATGAAAAAACTTTGTCTTTATATTGTGTACAGGTGTAACTGTCTTTTCAGTCTTTGATTAGGCTTTTCATTGTTTTTACTACCACGATCATGCTGAACTTTACTAAGCTGTAAACTGTCTGCCTTGGGTTTCTGTCCATATAACTAGAATACTTAACCTCTCCTATATCCTCCCATTTATTATGTTTTCATAAATAGTAGAACTACATTTTGACGCGTTGGTGACATGAATTGTCTTAAATTGTTAGGCAATGCGCTCCTTGTGTAAAGCGGTATCATTAGTTTCACAAGGTTGTATCTTTACATTTTAAGTAGAAAATACAACTGCGCCTGCGTGTTAATACCATTGAATGGACATACAAGGTCAATTGTATTTATACTGTCTCTTTTCAATCTTTTACACACTATAGTCATACGGTTTCTTTCAAATCTTTTTTCAAACTAAAGTCTAACAAATGTGATATATGATAAAATATATATATTATCTTAAAGTTTAAATTCTGCTATCCTCGTTTTTAAATTTTGCATGACTTTGGCGCACATTTTAATTTAATAAATGCTTTTGTATAACATTTTTTGAAGAGCCATAATATTGTCTGAATTTTGCGAAAATATTCTATTCAGACACAATTTAGGACAAATAAGGTACACTAATTGTAAAACAGCCGTTATTCATACAATTCCACAGCCGTCCACATGCAACTGAAACACGATACATTTTTCACTTTTTGAAGGTAGATATCAATCGTCCTCTTCTAACAGCTCGAGTCCCACTTTAGGCCAGTGATTTTATCCAGTGATTTGCCGGTGATACAAGCAAGAATTTGTCGGCGTATCTAGAACATTTTAAATAGGACTATTCATAAGAGTCCAAAACTCGTGATATTTAAGTACATTTAATTTTTATTTAAGTTTCACTTGGGTATTTTACTTCCTGTTTACTTCGATCCGATACACAGACCATGCTATTGAATGGGTGTTATTTATAAGTTTAAAATGTTTACCTGTTATATTTCACCTACGACAAATGTTAATGATTTCCACTGCTGTTCCGACAGAAGATAAACGTACAGCATGAGTATCATTTAAGTTAAAGATTCAAGTGTATTAATAAAAGTGTTAATAACAAAATCTTGCATTAATACCTTATGTGTATAAAGGCCTCTTTACATGTATAATGTAAAATATTTGAGAGACATACTTAGATCGTCATGTACTAAACAATAGAGATTAAGCAGTAAAAGGGGGAGGTTCTGTTCTGCAATAAGGACCGCCGATGCTTATAGCAAAACTCTTAGAGTTTAATACAAGCGAAATCTCCGTCCTAGATTTATCGAACATTTATATAAGGTTATGACATTTGGCTACTGAATAGCACATCGAATGATCTTATGTTGTCAGCCTATATAAAATTCTGTCTACTGTTATATCGTTTGATAAAATAATTAAAAAAAAAATTATAACCTTCACTAACCAGCAGAAAACTTTTTTCAACTCAACAGCACGTTTGACATAAAGTTTCGATTTTGGATTCGTAACATGCGACCAGAGACCAAAACACAGTTTGGTTTTAGTCGTTACTGTGTGTACATTTTTCAATGTTTACAAATAAATAGCCTGTTTGTCGCTGAAGACCTATATTTTGTGATCTTAAGTTACATACCGACAGGTAGCAGACCAAATCGCACAGTTAAACACCTCACTGCATTTTCAGCCGGCCATTACACTTGCGTTTACGTCTAGGAAGAGAGTATAGTGTAGAAAAGTGTCCTAGGACGTGTTCGGAGTCGATACATTTTTTAGGTCATGTGATTTAAAATCTAACTTGAGGGTTTAACATATTTGATGTGTGCATGCAGGTGAAGTTTAGAACAAGAAACGTAGTAATGTTTTTGTTGGCTTGGACTTACCGTAAGAATAAGTGCAACATTTTTTGAGCCAATCAGTGTAATGTTTATGACTGGCCTATGAACATGACATATATTACAGCATGCGCAGTTCAGAGAATTTAAAATGGCTAAAATAATTTAAAACGTCGTAACGCATTTTATCCTCCACACCCTTAAAGAACACAATCTTTTGAAGACCACCGTGATCACATACTATTCCATTATTTATTGTGGCAGATATTAATACAAAGTACAATGTAATGCGAAAATTACAAACTGTGGCCAACTCGCTTTGAACTGGAATTGTCTATTTCTAATGTCTTGTGTATTACGATGGTATTATAAAAATATGAAACAGTAACCAGTATGATGATGGTGATGATGATGATGATGATGATGATGATGATAATGATGACGATGATGATGATGATGAAGATGACCATGATGATGACCATGATGATGACCATGATGACCATGATAATGACCATGATGGTAATGATGTGACATGTGATGGTTTTGATAATGATGATTATAATGATGTTATTCAAGATGATGACAAGGGGGCAGATAATAGCACTACAACAGACGGAGGAAACAAAACTTTTCCTACCAGTTCTACCGTGACCACCACTTCAATACCTACAACCATGAACAGCAATACGTTTACAGAAGACAGCGTATCATCAACAGGAAACAAGACAACAACCACAGGAAGTGCACACGTTTCTACAGGTAAATCACAGTACGATGCAATATTAACGATACATAACCGTTTTGCTTTTATTTTACACCTGCACGTTTTGGCCGTCAACTTTCTGTGTAGAACACGACTTTAATTTGCGATAAACCATCGTCGGTTATCCCCCCGTTACATTACTCCGCTATGCTGCGTTATGTACCCGTGGGACAATTGGCTAGGACAATCTCGTAGTCATAAAAAATTAATGAGGCAGTTTCATTGGTGCCGTAAGGAAACCACCATGGATAACTAGCCAATGAAATTACGCTTTACATCTAAGGTTCGGTTTACCACTCAAAATGGCGACCTCCATGAGTTAACATGTGCGTTGGTTTCTATTTTTAGTAAGAAAATCCCAGTATGACGTCATTGAGATTGAAGAGTATTTTATTGTAACATGCGATTTCATTGGAAGAAGATTGGTCTCCCCTGCCTCATGCATATTCGTGAAAACGAGATTTTGCTAGTCAAATTTCCCACGGTATGTATGGAGTGTAACGGAAGAAAGTACTGTGGTTGCCGACGATGGCGATAAACCAATCAAAAGCTTCGTTCACAGATTTGAAAACTAGTTTGAAAATAATTCGTTTGTGATGTACAATAATGATCAAAATTGCATTGATGATACTGATGATGATGATGAGGAGGGGGAGGAGGAGGAGGAGGAGGATAATGATGATGATGATGATGATGATAATGATCGTGGCCAAGATCATGGTAATTTTTTAGAATGTCAATGAGGAAGCAGACAGTATAACTACAAGCACTGCCGTAACTATCATTACTTCTACCTATTTTACCTATAGTAACCGTAGCCAAATTTCGCACAGGTAAAGCTCATATACTATAACCCAACACACGTTTTGATATGGTACGTCGTTACTGTCTTCGGATAAGCTTTCGAGCAACATGCAGTGCGTTTCAAGAAATGTGTCGTAGAAACTTAATATGATGCGGTACAAACGTCATTATATTCAGTGCACGCTGCATTCATGTGGTTACAGTTTCTGTATATGCTGTTCACGTGTTATATGCAGCGCATGCTTTGGTATGGACGATAGAAAATCAATATGATGTGGTTTTGATCCATGGTGGTGTAAACTGGTGTTGGTTTGATGAATGTTGCTGCGACTTTTATATCTTTTAAAGCAGTTTTATAGATAAAGCTGTGGCTTTAAGATATGTCGTTGTGGTTTCATAAATGATGTTGTGTTTTTTGTTTATGATATTGTGGTTTTGAAATATGGTGACATTGTTTCGTATAAGGTGCTGTGTTTTTATAAATGGTGGCGTGATTTTTATTTATGGTGTAGTGGTTTTCGTATATGACGCTATGGTTTTGATACATGAAGCAGTGGTTGTTGTATATGTTGTTGTGTTTTTGGATATATGGTTCTGTGGTTTTCAGAAACTGTATGTGGTTTACATATATGGTGTTGTGGATTAAGAATATGGTGCTGTTGATTTCGTATCGTGTCGTGGCTTTCATATATGGCGCTATGGTTTTCATAAATGGTGCTTTGGTTTTAATATATGATGCAGTGGTGAGATGTACACCATGTGGTGCAAACCTTTACACAAACTATAGAGTTAGGTTAATATAAAGTACTGGATTCGTTATAAGCAATGAAATTTTCTTTACATGAAGATATTGACAATGCCTATGTAGTGACACAACGAAACAAGGACGCAGCTTTACTAGTATGTACAGATTGTTTAGCTACCAAAACTTTGGATGTACACTACATTCATTTTTCATACAACGACAAGTGCGATGTCTACTGCAAATGACTCGTGCTAGAGCTGGGACCCTCTGATTCTAATGCCCACCGCAGCCGGATGCGATCCCCAATGGTACTTACTCCCAAGGCACTAAGTTCGGTGTCACTTAATAATTTGAACATAGATTAATTTATTTTGTTTTGTTGGAATCTTTGATTAAGAGTTCCCAGGCCAGTTTGCTCCAGCGCGGACTTCAAATTATGATCAGACATATTGGTCACGAGATATGAATTGGACAAGCGCTGCATTTAGACTGGGCGTGTAGAAGTTAAAATCGTCAACTGCGTTCGTTTTAAGATGTATTTTTCCGGAATATGCCGACAAAAAGCACCATCATCACATTAAAAACCCACTGCATATCGTATCAGTTGCAAATCGTATGTAGAAACTCGGTGGAATAACACACCCAATCAAATAAGTTTGTTGTTACGTTTTAAATTATGTAGTTTGAATGAACGCAAACTACAGACCACCAGTCCACCATATAAGATAATATTTCGAGTTAACATATAAGTCAATGTACTTTTTATTACTTAGCGTGCATCATGTTGTTTTTATATTCCCGTACATCATTTCACAAGGACATGGCATCATATTATTTTTATCACATTTATTAAAAAGTGAACAAAAATTGTAACATCAGTATACCAAATACAGAATAAACGTCCACATGTAATGAAACATGAATTAAGCATAATGAGACATGTACCACATCATATTTAGTTTCGACAACATAAACAAAACAATGTACTGCATGCAATTCAAAAGCGTATGCGAAAACCACGTGACCATTTTCATTTTCTATAGAATATACCTAAGCATGCACTGCATATTATAACATCTGTACGGCAAATACAGAAACTACTGCTATGTGGAATGCAACGTGCACTGACATAATGACGTATGTAAAACATCATATAAAGTTTCTACCACACATATTATAAGACGTACTGCTCAAAAGCGTATTCGAAGACAATAACGGCGTTCCATATTTTGAAATAAACTATACAATATGATGCACACTTTTCCATGTGACTGTCTGCTTAACGTGTACAACAACTACAAAGAAAGTAATAATGCGCACATGCTATTGAATAGCATAAAATGTTGTAAATGTAAGTATTTCTATTGATTATCAATATTAATACCAGTAACTAATATTAAAATACGATCTTTGACTAAATATAAAAATTGCAGATTCATTATATAAGGCCTAAATTGAAAGTTCAGTTCGTAAGACGATTCTTTAAAATGTATTAAACTGATTAGACATGTTTTATTAAAAAACATAGATTGAGGTAAAATATGTTGAACATATCCATCACTTATAAGGTTTGCTTCACTATAGTCAGGAAGATGACAGTATAATGTTGCTGTATGTGTTAAGTCATATATTAAAGACATAGAATCATGAGGCCAGAACTATATTATTCTTGTGAACTATATTCTTATCTCCTGTTGACAATTTATAATAATAAGTGTGAGAATAAATCCTCTGTCCTATCAAACAACAGCAAAAATCAAACGGTATTCATTGTTTGTTGTAATAACCCAAGAAAGTATTTCATAATACCAGTACTAACCTTCCAGTGATAATCAAATCTGTACACAAATGTTTAGCAACTAAATGCAATCAATGAGTCTTATCTTATTCTACAGACTCCCCCACGGCAGCCATTGCTGTTTCTGTTGTTATCCCGGCCTTTATTGCCGTAGTGGTGGTCGCAGTTATGACGTACAGGAGGTAAAAATGTTCAAGAATCTTTTATAAATATTAAATATTATGATGATGATGATGCTGATGGTGGTGGTGGTAGTGGTTGTGGTGGTTATGGTGGATATGGTGGTTATGGTGGTGAAAATGATTCTCTTACAATATAGAACATTCGTTTCTGTTGCACAGTTAATCGTAACAGTGTCTTGTACTTTCATGAAAAAACATAAATATATTATTATGTTCGTTTATGACAAATTAAAAATCCAAATTAAAAAATCAAACAAAATCAAATCCCTGAATGATATTAATATTACACGTTATTGTCGTAAGAAGAATGATATTATTGTCGGTCCTTCGATAATAATTAATTCTAGTTACTGAAATTTTAGATGCATGCGTAAGACGATGACTTGCACTTAAATTCTCATCTTTATTTCAGAGGCAAATGCAAACTATGGTTTGTAAAATGCATGAAAATGTATGACAAACATACTGACAAAGCCGATGCATACGACATGAGTTCTAGAGGGAATGTAAACCTTACCAACGATTTAAGCAGAGGTGTGGATGTAAACGTTTGTGACGTGGACTACTGTGAAATTGACAAGGTTGGGAAAGAAACTGATGTTGAATACAGCCACGTTAACTTAGAGAAGAAGCAAGCAGTACAGGACCCCACTTATAATCATATAGGACATTTTGACATCTCGTCTGGAAACGCCGAACAGACTTATAACCATGTAGGCGACGAAACCCTCCGGATAACTGAATCGTCCACACTCCAACCGGACACGTACTCGCACATTGGCGCAATGGCAAAACCTGCATCTGAACAGTTAACCGATGATTCCTACGCACATATCAACGGAGTTATGAAATATACACCCGAAGCTAATGACATAAATCCGTATGATTGCGCTGTCTTAAAAAAGAATTGTGGGCCAACTGGAGGCTTTGGAAATCAAGAGTGCAATATGAATTCTGGCAAAGAAAAGAAATTGTATGTGGTCGGACCGAGCAAGGTGGACGTTAACAATGAAGACCCCGTCTCTCACTCTTATTTTACACTAGAAAAACATGAGAAGGAAGCTTAACAATTAACTCTCAAAACAATATAGATCCGTGTTTTCTTTCAGAACGGTTGTCATAGGTGCAACATTAATTTTGTTATATCAACTTTTATCAAAGAAACACACGTTTTGTAGCTAGTGTTTGACATTTATATTTGTCATTTTCTGTTGAAGAATTTCATAAGAAGTGTGACTGACGTTAAAAGGTAATGTACATGTAATTTTGAATTGCTGACTGTTATTAAATGAACCTGTACCTGGACGAAGGTGAGACAACATTGACAATTACTAACAGCACATATCGAACGTACAACAATCTAATTTTAAGTTTTGTCCAGTACCAAATTTTATATTGTTGAAGTGACGGTGACTAAACAGTCTTAACCTGGATCTTCTATTGTCCACTTCCTTTGCTCTCTGTGTGCGGTTTCATGCAATGACAGTCAGTAACTCTACTTTGGGAAAGCGTTTTCCTTAACAGTACATGACAATGTTTGCATACTTGACAGTGTCACATTGAGGAATGGCAATAAAAAGGGAACTTGCTAAGAAAATATAAGTTTATCGCAAAATTTAACCCCTTCTCAGGAACTCCGGCTGTAATGTAAAATATCGGATGGTACATTTTCTACTGTTTAGTCAATATAATTAACACTATATTTAGTTATTTAATATTTACTACTTTTGGTATACGTCTTCTGCTTACATTGATAATCAGTTGCTTTTGATTTAGCAATGCGTGTTTAACTAAATGTGCTTGCAATTAAACTGAAAGAATGTAGAATAAAGTAAGATTTTCCTTTGACAGTTTAATGAAACCATTTAAGCCGTCCTTTGAAACTCAATTGCTCATCCACTGTCATTTTCTTAAGTAAAACTAAAACTCAGGTATTATCTACATAAGGCAAATGTTATTGCGATAACGTTACCAGGTAATATATTTTTCACTTACTAAAATCAAAACAGAGTATTTTTGAATACAAAATTGTTTAGGTTTTACTGCCTAAATAAGCACATGGCTTTAAACGTTATCATAGCAGTATTGTATATGTTTGATTTGTCACAATTATTATCTCTTGGGAGGTCCGGCCGAGTTAGAGCCCGAGGCAGTCCGATGTTGAAGTTAAAGTCGTTGACAATTGCCCGCAGTTAAGGTATTAGATGTGTGATAGTTACTAAATTAAATCATGACAAAAGATATATCACATTATTCAGCATTGTATTCTGGATTAGTTTCCAAATCTTAACAACTTTTCACCTCAGCTAACTTGAGTTTATCAAATGTTTATCTACTAGGTCGACGTTCTCAAATCTGACCTTTAAATAATCTTATACGTGGCAAATTTGGACGAATGAAAAATAAAGAAAACCCAGTAATATCATTTGTTTTCTACATCTTTATAAGAATATACTTTTCTAAATAAAAATACTCCAAAAACATGTGAAAAAATCTACATTTTTCTTTCTTTGCTTAAATTTTGCTTTTTTAACGAATCTAACTCGCTGACCGCGATTCCTTGTCGCCATTTTGGAGTGAAGAAATTGACGCGATTTCATTGGATAAAATTAAAAAACTAAAATCGGGTGATTTTATTCTCGGAAGGCCGAGTGTTGACGTACATGTAAATGATCGAACATGTAACATTGTAAAACGCTAAATGCCGACATTACACGAACATTCATGAGATTGATTACACATCTAATACCTTAAGTTGTGGCTCAATCACATTGCTAGTTTTCATTTATTATGTTGGTATGCTGCATGGATAACCTGTTGTCAGTGAAAGCAAACAGTGTAGATTTGCTCTAACTACAGCAAAAACAATATACATGTCAGTGATACTGTTAAATTAAACAGTGTAGATTGTCCACTTTATAAAAAAGCACGCGCCTTTTATTACAAGATTGTTTAGATTTTACTGTGTAGAAAATATACATTTTTACTAGTTAAATTGAAACAATGTAGATATTCTAAAAATCACTTATATATGGACTTAATACTTAAGTTGTATAATATGCAATTATAATATTCATAAAGCCAGAACAATATGCCTCGTTGCATTGATCATCTGTTGCTATGCTATTACTGTGATCCATTTGTATAATAATAAAGAACATCATAATTATGTTGGAGGACAACTGCGTTTATTTGATTATTTATAAGTATCAAACGTAAACAACCGCTTATCATACGATAAACTGTCGCCAATAGACATAAAAATGTTGTACGAGGGACAGAAGAAGCCAACAGCAATATGTGATCATTGTATCCATTGTTATTGTCAAATATTTCGAACAATAAAACATAACTGAGTGGTAAGGAGGTTGGGATTCAAATACTAATATGCTGTCTCAATATGTTTTAAGCATTGCCGTAACTTTAAAGATCAATTAACATGTTCTCGTTTATTGCATGTTATATTTGTTGCATGCTTTAATATAATAATCACATTGTACAGCAATGTTAGACGCAATAAAAGATCGCATGTCTTCTTTTTATGTAAAGAATTATGACAATATTAAAAACATATTATACAGGCGCAAATCGGAAAATAATGGCAAGTTTAAACTCCACTTAAGGCGCTGCTAAGGTAGACTTTTCTCTACTAGTTGCATACAAATGACGTGTTTAGTCATTTCATTTTCTTGCCCATTAGAATTATTACAAAACTACAACCACTTCGTGCAGCAAACCGCATTTAAATCAATTTTACTAATGTGATCCAAGTAAAAAGGTCATGCAAGTATCTATACGATTAAGTGATTGTTTCTGTATTGAATCTTCGTCATCGAAAGGTTAACAATATTAGTTTTACTTAAAAGAATCTTTATGAAAACAAAGTAAAGGAATACTACAGACAATAAACTAAAAAGAAACTCCGAAAAGCAATTATTGTTAATTAAGTTTTAAGACAGTAACGACAACATATACTTGAGGAGAGAATAATCTATATAATTTGATGTTTTAATCTCAACTCTCGGAAGAGACTGTGAAACAAATAATTACAATTAAAGTAAACAATGTCGTTCATTTGCCTCACAAATCAGACTTAAAATGTGCAGTTTGATATGACTTTAAATGATGTTCCCTTCTGCAGTATATAAATTAATAAATTCAGTCATCTGTTGTGGTTGTCAAAGTAGAATGTTATCTGTTTTAGTCAACGTACTTATGAGTTAACAAGGGATACATGCGGAAACCCGCGTTAAAGCCAAATTGTTTACACCTTTAAAGCGGTATCTACCGGCTAGGCATAAAGTAGCTCCTCGGGGGAATGGTTTTGTTTAATTTGGATTTTTTAATTAGTCATCAACGATTATAAACATATATCTATGTTTTTCATGAAAATACTGGAAACTGTTACGATCAATTGTGCAACAGAAAGGAACAGCAAGCAAAACGTTTTGTAACAGAATATATTTTGTTACACAAATAACTACAATGCATATATTTATCAAACAGATCCAGGTCCTAAAGGAAATTAAATTGTTCACTTATTTGAATGGCCAAATTACTTTAATCGATAACTATCCACAATGTCCAAAAATGTCGTAATTCGAATTCCCACACTGATATTTTTGTTGTATACACGGATTTGTGTGTGTGTGTGTGTGCGTGCGTGCGTGCGTGCGTACGTGCGTGCGTGCGTGCGTGCGTGCGTGCGTGCGTGCGTGCGTGTGTGTGTGTGTGTGTGTGTGTGTGTGTGTGTGTGTGTGTGTGTTGCCCAGGTTTAACGTGAATTATGATAATAGCTCTATTTATAATAGTTCGAGAAAGGTACGAATTCCATTCATTAAAACATTCCAGTATTTACGAGAGCGTAATATGTGACTAAGAACATTCCATCGATGAGCGGCGGAGCAGTGACATAAGCAGTGTCACAGAATGTTACCGTCACAAGTTTAAAAATATGTCATGGGAGATTCTTCAGTAAAAACACCATTTGCAGATTCTTATTGTATTCCTAATTCCTAAAATATTAATATTTTTATCGTGATAGCGCGTTTGTCATAATACGTTTAAAACTTTAGTAGGAATAGAAGTTGCCTTTATAATGTATATATATTGACTACCACTGCATGTGGTTACCGGTAGTCCTCTCCAATGGAAAGTTGTAAGCCACTGGATTGCTATGTTTTGTTTCGATAGAACGGTGCATTGATGGACAAGGACAAGACCAAAAAAATGATGCACCAGAAAATAGTTGAAACAAAGTGGACTGCGCAGTGGGCCAAGGTAGATGGAGGTTTTTATATGCTATCAAGCTCGTGCATTGTTAAATAAAATTTGCCAGAATGGCTTCCTGGAAACCATGTAAATGCCAATACACATACAGTACTTATAAGTAACAATAAATGCTACCTACAATTGACAACTAATGGGTCTAGTGACAAATGCACTGCCAGAAAAGTCGACCGACAAACGGTAATGTAACAGAACAGTGTTTTATATCGGACAGCATTGATAACATAATGGAACAATGCTCAAGCATTAAATGTAACATGACTGACTTCATGACTCCATCTCAAGGTAACGGCAACGTAGATGGATTTGTAAATATAACGTATAGCTGAAATAACAATACAGGTATGTAATATTGTGCGAATATATTTTACACCCGTTACGGTTTTTGTGCTACTACTTTTACTACTACTATTACCACCACTACTACTACTACTACTACTACTACTACTACTACTAGTACTACTACTACTACTACTATTACCACTGCTACCACTACTACCACTACTACTACTACTACTACTACTACTACTACTACAAATGATGATGATGATGAGGAGGATGATAAGGATGATGAGGAGGAGGACGACGATGACGGCGACAATGATGATGTTGTTGTTGTTGTTGTTGTTGTTGATGATAATGATGATTATTATTATGGTAATGAGGATGATGATGAAGATGGTGATGACGATGTTGTTGTTGTTGTTGTTGTTGTTGATGATGATGATGAGGATGATGATGATGAAAAAGATGATAATGATCGTTACTTCTACGTATTCATAAGTAACAACAATCACACCTGCGCCACAATCAACAGCTACGTTGACTTCCGTGAGCAACACATCAGAACCTACAACCGAGAACACAACAACATCAAGAGGAAACAGAACAACAGCAATAGGAGTAAGTACAAGACTTATAGGAGAAAGCACAACATTAATAGTAGAAAGCACAGCATTAATAGTAGAGGGCACTAAACCCACTCCTAATGGATCGACTGTGGCCCAAATAAGCATAGGTAAACTACGCACATGTCAGGGGCGGATATATATTTTTTCAGAGGGGCGGGGGCTCCTCACTAAGCGAACACGGGAGGTGCTACCCATGCTTAACAGTCTGGGAGCAACAACTTTAGTCTAAAAGAGGCTCAACAACTTTAGTCTAACCGAAGTTGCTATTTTCTGTGAATAGATAGTTCGATTCTGAAGAATTTATTTTGATCTCTTTCAAATAACTGTCGCCGCGTCTATACGTAATCATTCGTGGCAAAATCCTCTGGATGGCGCCATGCTATTCTTGTAACAAGTGATGTGAATGATTAATTGAATATTGGTTATTATTCAACCTTGGTGAATATCAGAACTAAGTTAAATTGTAGTATAAAATGTGGCTGCATTATTGGCTGTCAATTGAAATGGTTAATGTTCCATAATTATGTTAATGCGTGATTTGTTTAATTTAAATAGTATTCGTTACTACAATACACTAGTACAAGTCACATGTTAGGCTCTGTTCTGTTGTTTGTACTCATACTGTTTATCCCATGCACCCAAAAACAATTTGTAACTGCATATTATTTCTACACAACAACCACAGTAAATGCACAATTAGCCCCGTGTAAAAAATAAAGTGACTCAATTATAACGTTAAAAAACTAGTTTAAAAGTGTTGTATACCTACACTTCATGACTGATTACTTTCTGATTAGAACAATACTTAATACTCCTGAATTTCTCATGCAGTTATTGTGGGATTCGACGTTGACATGAAGGATATGGAGGGTTTAGAACTCAAACCTTTTTGTTGATAGTCAATTATAATATTTAATATAGTTACTGCATATCCATTACAAAAATGTGGAATTTTCCCAAAATGTGTCGACCTATATTTACCACTTAAAATAGTCGTAACGCAGTCTGGCCGGCATCATGTATCACACTGAAGTCAACATTTTGTTAAATTGTAAATATAAAAGTATGTAAATATGTAAGAATTTAATTTGATCAAAATTTGTTGATGTGATCAAGTGAAAAAACGAAAGAAAACACTCAAATATAATAAAACGGCATCTATTTCTCGTTAATAAGGTCTAATAACATATTAAAACAAAATGAAGAAGACATTTCACGCTACCTGTACTATCGCCTAGTAACAAACTCTCAACGGACTTTTTTAGCTATCCAGTATTCATTGATTACAGTTTGCCTTGTTATACCCTCCAGGTTCCGGCGATCCATACACGGAGGCCATTGTTGTTTCTGTTTGTGTTCGCATCATTATCGTGGTCGTAGTAGTAACAGTTTTGATGTACAGAAGGTAGGAACAAGGATGTATCATATATTACTTATTTTGACTAGGTATAAATCGTAGGATGCTGATGCTATATGAGGGGAATGATAGGTTTTGACTGTTAAGTCACTTTTATGTGCAAAGACTACTATTGGTTTCCTGCTTTACTCAAACTTCCGGTGTTGGTGATGATGATTGATGGTTATGATAATGATAATGCGATGACAACGACGATGACGATGATATGTTGCTCATACGGCTGCTGTTGATTATACATGTAATGACGATGGCTCTAATTTATTTTTCTATTAAACAATATAAAAACAACCATTTACATTAGTTTCTGAATTGATTACAATAATTCAAAAGTAAATACATGTAACAGGTAATGATATATGAGAGAGGCCTTATGTATTAATACTGTCTCATTCTCTCTTCTTTGTTCCAGAGGTCAA
Organism: Sinonovacula constricta; assembly: GCA_007844125.1. Lineage (NCBI taxonomy): Eukaryota > Metazoa > Mollusca > Bivalvia > Cardiida > Solecurtidae > Sinonovacula > Sinonovacula constricta. Next base: position 13,520,887 of record CM017556.1, read on the forward strand.
TGCAAGGTTCGATACACTTTCTATAGCGAATGCAAACATTTATTGCGACTAAAACAGAGATGTCGATGTAAACGATTGTGACGTAGATTATTGTAAAATTGACCTTGAATTCATGTGTATTTACAGGAGAAGCAAGCAAGACACCAATTGTAGCCATAAAGAAACTATTAACAGTTCGTCAGGAAACACCGAATTTCTCAGAAAACTAATTCGTCTACTCTCCAACTGGTCACGTACTCGCACATCGGTGCAATGTCAAAACTTGCATCCGGAATATGAGTCGAAGATTACTACGCACATAGTAACGGAGTAATGAAAAATATACAGTGAGATGAATTAATATGATAGTGCAGTCTTAAAATCGAACTGAGAGCAAATTAGAAATTCTAGATGCCGCGAATGTCGGATGAAAGATGTCAAGGTTGGCCCGAGCAGGGAAGGGAGGACATTATTAATGTAAATCCAGTCTCTCAATCTTACTTTGTACTAGAAAAACACATAAGAAGGAAAATAAAGGTTGGATTGGATATATTGTCTATTTTAAATACACCAGTTTTACATATTTCTACAAAGAAAACAGCTATGCATTCCGAATGAATCAGTACACCACGTAATCAATAGGGCCTACACAAGTCTTTGATCTGTGTGGAAGCGCTGACAGGAATTTGTGCAGGGATTACTTTTAAATGGCTGAAACGAGTACATTCTATACAAAGACAGTGATGCCTGTGTGTACATTAAACACTTTACATGATATTTATCAATAAATGTTTTATAAATATAAAGTTTGTTTATACATTTTAAATTTGTACAAGGAATCTTTACTTTATTACGGAATCACAAATGACTAATACCGGCTTGATTTGAAGCGTCATAGAATAAAGGGTGAATAAATCTAATGACGTCACCGTCTACATAAAGACAGTCAGGTAATACAAAACATATCAGTGTAACGATAACCACTGTAGCAGGATATAATGAACCAAAATGACTTAATTATTATAATTTCCCAGTCGTTATTTGGCCAAACTTATACATTATTTAAATTTCCCAATCGTTCTTTGACCAAGCTTATGCATTATTTAAATTATTTTTTCAAGCTGATGAATTATGTAATTTCCCATATATAAGAATATATGACAAAGTCCTATGAGCATTGCAACATATACCAAATTCTGAAAAAGTACAGGACAAAGGTATTTCACTTGCAAGCCAAGTGAAAAGTAAGAACAAATTTGTGATGAGTCATTTAACGAAAAGAGCAAACCAGTCGTTATTTGGCCAAGCTTATGCATAATTTTAATTTCCCAATTTTTATTTGGCCAATTTTACGATTATTTTAACTTCCCAATCGTTATCTGATCAAGCGTATGCATTATCTTAACTTCCAAATCAATATTTGGCCAAGCTTGTACATTATTTTAATTTCCCAATTGTTAAGTGCGGCGATCTTTAGATTTTATGATTTAATAATCGTTTTCAGTAAATATTTCATTTACTTATTTTCATTGTAAACCTACAATATGCTTAGTTAAATTACAATCAGTGATCTACTCTTAGCGCCATTCTGACATTGATATTAGTACCATAGTGAAGCTTGCTGACTGAATAAGAAAATATAGCAACAGAGCACCTTGTTTTTGTCTCACCTAAATGTCGGCATAATAAAACGTATGTATTTTTTAAAAAATACCGCAATTCAATGATAGATTTTATAAAACTGTTTTATTTGTTCCATTGCAACTCAGTCCGATACATCATCAGTCTATTTCTTGATAAAAAAAAACACCGCCAACTCAGGAAGTATCTGCATGGGGTAAATTACTACTGTCCTTAAATTAGCATCTTGTTTCTGGTCTAGGTTCGATCGCGAGGCCCTCCAAGACATGAAAAGTTACAACAAAAGTGTGATAAGAAATTATATTAAATTGAAAATTAACAACAGATAATGCCACGAAGCGGTCAGTCGGCATAAGGGTCGGCTGTTAAACCCGTTTTACAGAGTTCTAACCTCGCACTTCCTAATAGGTTTCTGAAATGCAAGCAGGGAAAAGTCTATTGGAAACAAAACTGTCAAGTATTTGTAGAGCTTAGTATTGACGTCATTAAAAAGAAAGTAGTGACGTTGTTAAAATTATGTTCACATAGTATTTGGGTAAGGGGAAAGGAATTTTTAAATATATAACAGAAGAACCGTACAAAATCCTAGATGGTAAAGAAATTATATTCAATACTAAGAGGCCGAAAGAGAAATGTGAATGCTCGTGCTTGACATGTACAATTTGATGTTCCAATTACTCATCATTATGGCACTAAGCTGTCGAATGTGGTTTCACAGATTTATCTAAGCAATGCAAGAAATGTAATCATGTTTTCAATTTTAACGAAAATATCATGGACGTATTTATTTTTGAGTCTGAAATTGTTTATTCGTGAACGAATGCTAAACCCAGGCAAATGGCACGTCGATGCGTCACAAGGTAGAATGGCCAAGATCCCAGGCAAATGGCACTTCGTTGCGTAACAAAGTAGAATGGCCAAGATCCCAGGAAAATGGCACGTCGATTCGTCACAAGGTAGAATGGCCAAGATCCCAGACAAATGGCACTTCGTTGCGTAAAAAGGTAGAATGGCCAAGATCCCAGGCAAATGGCACGTCGATCCGTCACAAGGTAGAATTACCAAGGTCCCAGGAAAATGGCACGTCGATTCGTCACAAGGTAGAATGGCCAAGATCTCAGGCATCCCATGTTAGTACATGTAGTTATTTATGGTTTAATGACATTGAACTCAAGCAGAATTCAAAAGAGTGCTAACTAAAAAAAATGCTTTTCCATCTAAGAGGTCAACATTTCACACATCTATCGCTAATTAACGATAAATTTCAGTGTGTCATTCCTGTATAACTGCAGATAATAAATGGATGGAACAATAAAAGGCAATCACTTACAAATCCGATCCGAATATCATCTGCTTTCTGTAGTTCTTTCCATTCACTTGTTTCAACAACATTAACGATGGTACCACAAAATCATATTTTTTTCAATCGCTTTCGTTTTAACAAAGAAGGGGTCCGCTCGAGACACGTACATTTAAGAACAACAAAATGTTGTCTACCAGCTCCATTTGACGCATTTGGAGTCCATTGTGGTATTATAATAATGTGACGGAAAACTTAATGATGTGAAGTGGAATTCACATCAAATCATCATCAAAATACCGTTTCCCAGTGTTAAAAAGCATTTGAAATTAGGTTCCTTATTGAGAGTCCCTTTTTAGCACTTTCGTCAGTAAGCGTTTATGTTCTGTTTGGGCAAGCTGGCGATTAAAAATCCTTATGGATGTGCAGTCCCTTAAATAAAGTAGCTACAATCAAGCAACTTAAAACTTTTCATTACTTGCAATTGGGAAACTCCTCAGAAAGTTTTGAAGTTAGAACTCTGTAACAGCACCCCAGTCGGTCCTTTTTGTCGACTGACTGTTCCAATGAAGTAACTGTTGGGTTTTGTTTAATGACTCAGCACAGATTTGTTCTTATCTTTACGTTTGGCTTACATGTGGATTCATGTGTCTTGTGTCTTTACAAATTTTGGATTATGTTGCAACGCTCTCATGACTGTCATATTTCCTTATTAAAATAATGGTTCCGTAAACAATGTATTAATATTTAGATTTTATAAAATACAGCTCTTCCGGCTTGTAATTAACTTTATCCTATTCATTTACTTTTGTCAGACCTTTTCAATAAAAATGTGGAAATTACTTCTTTCTAGCGGAAAAGATGTCAGTAATAAAAATCAGAACATGTGAGTTCTGCAAAATGTGTCTATCTTTGTCATTTAAACAGGTAGTAGGAATCAATGTCATTTGTATTATATGGTTTCTGATCTTTCTTGTATGCACTACTACTTGGCATATTTGATATTCTTACAGTGTAAATTATGCTACGTTGATCGATTTTTGAAGTTAGATTAACATAATGTTTATCATTGACGTTACAAAAGGTTCCCGCATGCTATAATTATAATATTTACTCTTTTACTTTGGATCGACTTGGCTGAAAAGTGTTAACGTTTCATATAAATAACCTTTTCATATTTGAGTATGGGGTCACGTGGTGGGTTGTGATTCAAATGTGCCTCCCCTTTGTTTTGGTAAATGCACTATAATTTTACTTTTCTAGATGATTTGCAGATATTACAAGGTATTTTATGCAAGTTCTCAGTCGTCCTTATACAAATGAACCGTGATTAATCTCGTTGTGTGCTTGCAACAGTCCAGTTCGTATCCGAACTTAAGGCACACTAACGCTGTTGATTCAAGGAAGTTTTTTTTTTCAGCGTCATCATTTAGTAAGTCAAAACAGATTGCAAAGGCACTATTCGTAAGTCTTAACAATTCGTGATATTTAACTACATGCCCATGACTCAACAATGTACATATTTATTTTTGATTATGCAATGAGCAATGATTTCACAATAGATAATTTTACTTCCTGTTTACAAAATTTCAACAGTCATGGCGCTTTGTTTAATGGGTATTATGAGTGACCGCTTTTACCTTTTATACTTCAACTACGACAAAGTGTGAAAGTGTGAAAAGTCACTTACAGTAAAAGCTTTATTCAAAGGCTTAGATTTGAATCGGCTTAGTCAAGGAATACATACACCTTTTCCCAAATATTTCTTAATGCGAGTTGAAGATGGTTTCGACATCTGCTCTATTATTTCAAGCAATGACAATGATATTAACACGTGTATATAACTTAAATCACATGTACCGCAGTTCTTGTAATATATGTAATCAGGAAAATTGACAGCATATTAAAATATTTACAAGGATTTAAGTTAAATAAGTTATGCATGCAGACTTTATTCTTATGATTAAGCGTATTAATACACATGTTGTTTTCTTTTATAAATCTTGATATTTATCCAGCTTTGCGCATTGCGTTCAATATAAAGTAACTTAATATTAGCCTCAGCACAAAGATAATGAATGTTGCTTTTGTTAACTGGACAGAAAATAGATCTTACACATGTGTTTTATCTTCTCATTGCGTTTCTTCGATTTTTGTTCATGATTTTCTGCGAGTTCGTTTGTTTACATTTTCATTATTTGTATAATACTGTTCCTATATCCTCGACATCCATATGAAAAATTAAAAAAACTACTTTGTCTCTTATCCAAAATCAAGTGTTGTATTGCAGAGGCATTTTTATGTAAAATATTCCTTGTTTTATTGTCCAAGCTGATGAGTAACCCTGACAAAATAGTCATTTTACTTGAAACAGTATGTTAACTCTGCGGTCTTATTAAATTTCCCTGTTATTTGAGATGTGTTGTTTTAGGAAACTGATAAGTTAGACTATCTGGTAGAAATATCAATTGTATTGTATTGCTAATCAGTATGTGTTTAATTCATGGATCGAACAGCGCACTTTGTCTTTGCACACTTTTGTCCTTATGCATTCCATAATGCACACTGTTCTTCTTGTGGATTCCATTCTTCACATTTTAAGTACATGCACAATAAATTCTGGTGCATGCACGTGCTTTTCTGGTGCACTGGGATTAGTAATAATAGCTTAGATCTTCCTCACGCGAGGACTGCAGCACTTTGTAGACATCTGTTTACTTCAAATATTTTAGTTTCCTGTTGTTTTATATTCATTTTAATTTACGTCAAACCATAAATGAAAAGTAAATGTCGCCAATAAAGTGGGAAATACAGTGTTTTCTTAGTTGTAAACAGTTGTAAACTTGAAGCGAATTTATGTTAGATTTTGGTTTACTCTGTGTTTATAACTGTTGACCGCACAGGTTTATACATGAGTGTAGATTTTTGGAAGCCTTTGTGTACTTGTTTTGTAGTAAAGAAGTACTCAGACATTCATTGCGTATATTGGTAACAGTGTGCAAGACGATTAAATAAACGAAAGAAAGTAGTTTGTGAATAACATTGTAAATAATATATGTAATAACACGACCCAATAATGTTTTCTCACAAACTGAGAAGTGAAAAAGAAAGAATAGAATAACCACCACAAAGTAGCTATCAATTCAAAGTGAACGAAAACGTTAGTGCTGTGGCTTGAAGAGAATTTCACGAATTTCAATTCGTTAGGAAAATACTATTACTACACAATTCAAAGACTTCATTGAAATATAAACGGTATTTATAAGAAATATCTCCATTTTTTAACACATAAGGTAAAAAAGGTAAATTAGTGACAGAAATGCATGACATATATGGAGTGATATCTTTTACTCCAAGATGCATACATAACTTTATGTCAGGTTCTACAAATGAGCATGCGTGATACTAATCATCATTTGGCAATTACTTTTTATTGATAAGCTAGCTTGGTCTTATGTATCGCTAAACACTTGAATATGTGACATCTTATGAGCGGGAAGCCAATCGCAGAAATAATTACTCGAGCCCATACTGTTACGTAATTGGTGACGTAATTCAAATGTTCTTTGTCGTTTCCCCAGGAATTATATTTTTGAAAAAGTAACTATGTTGTTATGCCTGGATGACCTGATGTCAGGTTTATGTGACTCGAACTATTTACAGAACGATGTTGCAACAGCAATTGAATGTTTTAGTGTAGAAAATATTAATGGTGTTTATCTGAAGATATATTAAAAGTCCCTTGCCGCAAGTGATACCTTCAAGATTTCAGGTAGGACGTTACACCTATTATACAAATCTAAATACATGCTATAAACGAATGAATACAATTAACCAAGGGTGATTCAGAATTACGTGGGTACACGCCTGTTGATCATACTGGAGTAACATGTATCATAATACTTAAATATCTTCCTAACCAAGTAAATAAACAAAATATCTTCCTAAGACTATAAGTCATTACTATAATTTCTCCATTAGATATCTGTTGTTGTTTTAAAAGAAAGTATTGGACATATACATTCACGCAACTTGGTGAAAGTTTTATTCGACAAATATACATTTTTATTTATGTAAATGCTATTGCATTCGTTGAAAATGGTCCGAATTCGCTGCCAGTATCAAACCTATCACATACAGCTGAACCTGCTGGAATGTTGTAATCACTGGAACACTTGTAAGAATTCTTATCTCATAATAAGGCACTTGAACACCAGAGAGTAATTTATAATTGAGGTGTTTCTACATGTAATCTACCCTTGATAATTTACTACATATCATTGATCTTTGACAACATTGTCTGTTTTAATTATCTCACGCTCTGGTTTCACATGATTTAATTTTACTTCCTGTTTAATGATTGCTCAACTTCGACAGTCACGGCACACTATTGTACGGGTGTTATTTTTAACTTTTCCGTGTTTATCATTGATAGATCACTTACAAAAAATGTGAAAATCGACGTTTGTCGCTTTTTAGGGGTAGGCTAACCTACAGCCGGAGACTTTTTCGAATGTAAAGATTACATTCTGATAAGATAATTAATGAGGGTAAATATTTAAAAATAAAAAAGTTTGAAGTACGAGTAAAGTACAATGAATAGTGTTGATAATAATGGCAAAGACATGTGATATGTATTCACATAAATGAGTTGATGAATTACAGCTATTGTAACCTCTATGTGTATTTGTCAAATACAGTTAGGTAATCTTGAACTATACGATGAGGAGTTAACCGTCAAAATATGAAAATGTAAAAGTATTATTCAGCAAGAAAGACCAGCGTTGCTTATACGTGAACTTATCATGTATATGTCATAATAAATCATTGACACGAAGCTTCAAATGCGACGCAGCATAGGAACAGGTCAAGAGGTTAAAGCAATATCGGAGTTAAGTAACCAAAATATTGAAAACTGGTTTTTATTTAAAAAGGTAAATAAATACGTCCTATCAAAATTCCAACAGATATTTAAATTTAATCTACCTGTAGACAAAGGCAAACAGAGTAAATGTAAATATGACAAAAACAGAGACGAGACAAAACATACAAAAAGAACCATCAGTTACCGACTTGGAACGGTCAGTCGTCAAAACGACCGACAGGGATGCTTAAACCTGGTATATTCTTATAATGGAGCGCTCCAACCTCGCACTTCCTGAAGGGTTTTCTATCAAACGGTGTAAATAAAAATATCCTGTCAAAGTGAAACAACTAACAGTAAGCACCTGCATCGGGAGATAAAGTTATCATTAACTCTATATCCAGAACTATATGTATATTAATATTCCTAAGAATGATTATAACCGCAAAGCATCAACAAAATGAAACGTAAATGTTTGTTTAAAATCAGCAACAAGAAAACAGAACGCCATTTACAGATTTAAAACTGGTAGAATCAGGGCGTTGAACGTCCGCAAAATAAACTAAGTTTCCCTTTGTGCAAATAATTAACCTGAATGTGGGAGTGGCATAATCACAATTCTGCGATGTCGTTATATCAAGCGGAAAGGGTCGAGCTTTCTAAATAGGCACACCACCTCATATAACATGTATACAGGTCTATGTGTTGTGCAAATTTGTATTGAACTGTTTGCTACAGCCCCGGGCTGTAACTGAATAAACATTTATTATAATTTTGAATGTAGCCCATGTGTTGTTTGATAGGTTCTGTCTGTCAATAGGCTCACGGCTAAACGGATCTGCGTTATCACGGTATCGGAGTATTAAATTCTCTAAAGCTTTATAATTTATGTCCATTAAATCTGGCTTGACGTCGATTTGTACTTTTAAAAGTTGTTTTTTTTTCACAATTAAGATATACACGGATATAGAAATTAGAAAGTGTATCCATCTTGTTCAGTCACTTGATGAACACCATTTTTGAAGCTACTCCGCGACCCATCCTTGTCATACTTAATAGCAGTTAACAATTATCGGAAAGTATGTGCGCACCTGTTTTCGTGCCAAATCATACCGATTTGCCACTTTTCACGACATCCGCTAATATTTGAACTTAGTATAATCGTTAACTGTTAAATATAACAATATGTCAAGAGTTATTGCAATACTATAATTATTTGTACGCACGGCGACCAGCATTATAAAGCAAGAATGTTAGCAGAATGATATTCAATACTTAAATATTGGACGTCATTGTCTCTAGATATGACTTTAATGCATCTTTAGTAAGAGGAAGTCAATTTAGTATAGCTTTTGGTTGAGATAATATATTTAAGCAATGGAAACGTGCAAAATGAGTAAGTCTTAAGGTGCTATCGAAAGAAAGAAGTTTGTAAAATGGTTCTTTGATCCACTTAAGATAAATGTTATTTTATTTTGTTTTTCAGAAAGGTGCGCGTTTGCTTCACCAAAAAGTATATCTGTCTGCTTTGGAAAAGAACCAAGTCAGAACAATGACAGTTGGTGTCAGCATTATCTTATACTGTGTGATGATGCATCATTCGCATATATCATGTCTGTTTATATAAGGGTATTTCCAAATAATGGAAACAGCGACAGTTGTGAGAATTGCCATTTCGAGTCTATAGATCCACTGAAAACTTCTTATCCAGAGATTCTTAGCACATGCAATGAAAAACGCAATTGCTCATGGGCTGATATCTCAGTTCCTTCTACTCCGTGTGGCGGAATGTTAACAGTGACATTTGCTTGCAGCAATGCAGGTATGTGGACGTATTTTTCGGTATGAAACATGAAGTAAAACATACGTTTATCACACGATAATCAAAGTTTTTTACTTATAAACTTATAACATATTGTTAAGGTCGGTTTTCCATGGATTCTTTATGGCAGCATGTGAATGCAGCCCGCAGTAAGACCCCTTTCCGTTTTTTCGCAATTTGGATTGTGTTTAAACGTCAACACACAAAATGTCAATGTGTTTATAGATCTGAGCATATTAACGCCTGATAAAGCTTCACAATTTCTTGTGTAAAGAGCTTATGCAGTAGCGGAAATGCTAAAGATTCTCCTGATAGTTAAAAGTTATTATAACAGAAATATGCCACCGTAAGAGATTTCTCCCATTCCAAAATACATATTGCAAATCTGACCTGAAGCCATACTTAACCTGGAAGACTAGTTGTTAAACATTCTTCGTAACAGTTTTAAACTAAGGTTATATAAATTACCAGAAAACAGTAAATAACCTGGCCTGTGAAAATTACAAAAATGAAATAAAGCACAAAAAGAAGAAGAAATTTGTGTATGACCCAAACCCACCAGTTCCTTTATTGCAGATCAATTCTGTACCGACTGAGCTAATAAGCTATGTTTTATTGTACACTGCAAGTGGCACACTGTAATCATACAGCGTTCAACAAAATCTATGGTATGATTTTAACGTGGTTTAACTGGAATTTTTCATTAGTCTACGTGGATTAATGCGGTCCCCAAAAAGATCAGTTGATTTCGTTTGGCTAGTCTCTAGACATTGGTCTTATATTGACTAAATTGGTATATTCAGTCCTGTAAAAACAACACAATCTTTGGAAGAAACCCGTAATCACATACAATTTAGTGACCATAAATAATAGGTCATTCCATTATTAAGTGCGGCTCAACAGAGGTTTACATTTTTAGCAAAAATTAATAGGTTAATAAGAAAAGGTCCTATCAAAATTTCCACAGATACTTAAATCTAATCTACCTCTAGACAAAGGCAAACAAGGTAAATGTAAATGTGACAAAAACACAGAGACGAGACATAACACACATACAGAAAAACATCAGTTACCGCGTTGGAACGGTCAGTCGGCAAATGGACCGACTGTGGTGCATAAACATGGTTTGTGGAGCGCTCCAGCCTCGCACTTCCTGAAGGTTTTTCTATCAAACAAACAGTGTAAATAACAATTTCGGTAAAGTGAAACAACTAACAGAAAACACCTGCATCGGGAGTTAATAAAGATACAATCTTTTAGATATTTGCTTTTTGGGAATGATTGTAATAGTATGGGGTTAGGGATAAAAGGTTATAACAAATAAGGTTATTTAAACTCTAGCAATTGTGAACATGAAGTGAATTTATCTTAGATTTGTGTTTATTGTTCGCTTATAAAGGGATGCCGGAAGAGTTTAAACGTGACCATAATTATTAAAAGGGTTGATGTATTTGTTTCCTGACATCCTGACAATCGTTGCATAGATTGGTATCAATGTGTAAGATTAAGAATTATGTAGAAAGTAATCTGTGATTTAACTTTTAAAATATGTATGCAAGCAGCAACATGGCATAAGACTGTTTTCTCACAAACCAAGAACTAAAACGAGTAGCATAGATTAAACCCAATATATTAATTTAAGTGAATGGAAACTTTGTTTCTGAAATAATTTTGAAGACGAATTTCACGAATTTCACTTTATATTAGAATTTATGGAATATCGAGTAAAAATATTTACCTAAATACTTATACTTCTCAATTCAAAGACTTCATGTAGATATAAACGGTATCTACTAAATGTCCCCAATTTTGTATACACAGAATTACAAAAGCGACATAAAAGCATGACATATATTGAATGAATATAATAGTAACGTTATTTTATTATTCTTTTTACCATCTCCTCATGATTGCTCTAAGCAATCAAACCTTGTTGTTATGCCTGGTTGATCCGAGCTCGAACTATTTATAACATTATGTCTCAACAGCAATCATTGTTTTATTAAAAAATATTGACGTTGTTTACCTGATGAATCATTAAAACTCCCCAACCGTACGCCCAAGATCACAGGTATGTCGTTACACTGCTTATAAAATCTAAATACTAGACATGAAGGAATGCTTACAAAATACCCAGCGTGATTTAGGAGTATGTTGTGGTATTACCTGGTTTCACTTGAATTACTTTTACTTCCTGTTTAAGGTTTATTCATCTTCGGCAGTCACGACACGCTATTATAGCTATTATATTGGTGTTATTTTTAACTTTACTGTGTTTACCTTTTATAGTTCACTTATGATAAAATGGGTAAAGTAATGATCGTTGGTTTCTGATGGCAGGTTAAATTACAGCGGGAGAATTATTCAAATGTAAAGATTTGATTCCGATAAACAAAGGATTATGTGGATATTTTGTAATGTAAAAGTGTTTTGATTACGAGTAAATTACAAATAAAAGTGTTAATAATCATGACATAAGACATGTTTACAGCACAAGACAGTTGATTTATTACAGCTATGTAACCTCTATGTGTTATTTGCCAAATACATTAAGATAGTCGTTGAAAAATACGATGCAGTGTAAACTGTCAAAATATGATAATGTAAAAGTATTATTCAGCAAGAAAGACCAGCGTTGCTTATACGTGACAGTATCATGTATATGACAAGATAAATCAATGACAAGAAGCCTTAAATGGGGCGTAACATTGGTGAACAGGTTAAAGCAAAATTGAAGCTTGTAATCAAAACATTGAAACCACTGTTTTATTGGAAAGTTATCACTAACTCTATATCAAGACCTGTTTGTAAGGGCTAAGGGGACAGCATTACGCCTGACTCGTCGGTGTCAGTATAATGGACCGGCCGGGTTCAGTCCCTGGGCACCTCATAAGTGCCCCTGTGCTATAATGATAGAAATGTCGCTGCGCAGTATCGGCAAAAATGCCAGCTAATCCCTAATCCCTAATCCCATCCCTGTTTGTAAAATACTCTTCATGAGAACACATAAAATGACTAAAATCCCAAAGCCCAAAACAAAATTAAAAGAAACATTCGTAACACCCTAAAAATATCCCATTTGTTAAATAGTTAGAAAAAATCATTACACTTTAATGTTTAATATATATTAAAATATTAAATGCATCTATCACAGTAACTAATTGGATTTTATGGTACACATTTCTTGCTAATAGACGATCCAACATCATGCTTTACTTATAATCTTTTTCATGGGTTACGCTAATTACATGGCTATATTTAATGACATAAGTAAGTGAGTTGTGATACTTGTAGAAGTATCAATAATAAGTAATACATTTAATTTCGAGGTTAAGACATTTAAACAGCCTTAACATGGAAAGAAGTACCTCAAATTTTGTATGTGTATGTCACGCATATTTGAAATGAACAAAAACAACAAGACGACACAGAACACCGTTTACAGACCCAAAGAATTCTGAACTCGGTTTCAGCGCAAATTTTAGCCGGCATTCCATAATGTAAGCGTCGCGATGCAGCGTGTCGCTAATGAACTCATCAATACAGCATCCTACACCGGTTATCATTCATTACAATACTGTCCATATCGACCCGAGGCGATGCAAAAAAAAACTAAAAGGGAGGTGTGGGGTGGATTACATGATCCCAATATTGCGATAACGCTACATCGTCCGTAAAGCAAAAAATGCCGAGCTTTACGAACAAATAGCTTTTCTATACAGCCACACCACCTCATTATATACATGTCTATGTGTTGTACTGTTTGTATTGAACTGTTTGCCGCATGAGTCGAAAGAACCTCTGGCTGTAATTGAAAAAGTTTTCAAACGTTTATTATATTTTTGAAAAAGCAGCCCAACTGTTTTTGGATATGTTCTGTCTGTCAGTTTGTTCATGTTGAACAGATCAGCATATCACCATTGTCTCTGTATTAATCATCGTTAGGTTTTGAACCTGATATACATTGAATATGGTTTTAAGTTTACTTTAAATAACCTTTTTCACAAATAAATCTACACGCTAAGTGATTGAAAAGGGTAATAAAGTAATCTTTCGGACAGTTCTTTTAACCAAATGGGCGAATTTTTCCACCAGAAAAAAATTAGCAAAAGAAATTCACGACAATTAAAGTGCATCACTAGCTCGAACACCACGTGATGCAATTTAGTTAGAATCATGTTTTGTCAATAAGATTTCGTTTTATTACATTTACAAAAGAAAGTACTAAAACTGAAGAAGATTGTTCCAGTTTGCAAATTATGAGTACTGTTTAAAGTAAAGGCAATCCGAATGACAGAACCTTAAGTAGTGCGCTTGTTACAAGAAAAAGAAGGCTAGTATATCTGGTTAGAACCATCTGAATCAACTTGCTGTACTGACTGCCATTGTTTTTTCTTGGTATACAAATCAAATACAATGTCTCCACTGAGTTAATTTACCACAACCGCAAAGTATTGACTTAAAAAAAAACTGATTAAAATATATAATCAGTGTAAGGTTCTGCTAACAGCATGCGTGACATCCATTTTCGAGTTAGACCTTTAAATCACACGTGTGTATATTATAAGTTGTTTCCACTTTTCTGTCATTTTTTTATCAATAAATAGTCCGTTTGTCGCTGGTGATCTATACTTTATGACCATCAAGTACGAATCGCCCAGTGACATACCCGCGGTGCATAAAGACACGGCATATTCACCTGCTTATACAAATAGGAAAAAATATATACCAAGAGAACATTAGTGTTGTACATTTATCAAGTTGTCTTCTATGTTACGTTACTTTCTTGTGAGTGGTGATACTAAAAACTTGTTAAAATATCCAGTCCTAAATAAAGCAGACGACTATCACTGAACGTGATTTGGACGAGAGTGATTTATATTAACAGTTACTTGGACTTAGTAACACGGGTGAAACATTAAATAGTACTGTATTAGTGTTTAACATCAAGACACTTAGAATACTTATTCGGAGTTTTTACTATGTATGTGTATGTATCTTACAAAAAAGCAAGCCATATCAGACACGGATAAGAAATATTTGGATTTCTATTGTTTTGTGCTGATTGTTTGTGGATGTGGATATTAAGCTTTAATGTCCCACCATGTGCAGGAACAGTATAATCACACTTGTTATAATAATACTGATTCACGGTAAGGAGGACACGTTTGCATAACCACGTCTACTATCATATTTATAATTTTGTTTTCGGGTTTTAGATGGTTTCCCTGCTTTTGTTGCATGTTTACATCATGTATGATGTTTTAAGAATAAAATAACTTTGAAAATAGAAAATGTATGTATCTAAATCACGTGATGAACACCATTTTGGGAACTACTTCGTGACTTATCCTAGTCATATTAAATTGCAACACACACTTTTCGGAAGGTATATGTATCTGTTTTCGTGCCAAATCATACCGATTTTTCCATGGCATCAGCTTATATCTGAACTTAGTATAAAAATGGTTGACTGTTTAATAAAATGTCAATATCTACAAAAATTAGTTACAAAACTATAATTATTTGCACGCACGGCGACCATCGTTTAAAAAGCAAGAACGTTTGCAGAATGATATTAACTCCTTAAATATTCGACCTCATTTCCTTAAAATAACTTATAGGACTTCAGTAAGAGGATGTAAATTAAGAATAGCTTTTGGCTGAAATAATATACGAGGGGTGATCCAAAATTAACCGGACTACTATCATCGTTTTGAAACGGTTACTGTTACCTGTATAAAATGAAGATGGTAATAACATAAATATTTAATCTACAATATCTGATAGTTTCATGACTTTTGTACATAGAACAATCTCGTATCTAAACAATCCAAATGTTTATAGGTAAATCTTAAAGGTGATAAACGACTATTCACCTTTATTAAATATACCATTTTCCTGTAACGATAAATAACCATTGTCTTTAGGCATTTAGGAATTTGTGGTAAGGGTTTTCTTTCAGTCACCAACTTCAATGGTGTTTATAGGGTAAGCCATGAAAGACTCTATATGACTTATCTTCATTTTCTAATCTGTTTTCAACAAATTGCGGTTTTTCGCTTAATATCGAGTACAAATTTAATGGGAAACGTTATGCCCCAACTTTTGCGACTGAACTATTGCTATATAAGTAATAGAAAACGACAGCATGATAATAGTGTTACTTTATCCGTGTATTTGTTGCCAAGCTTTTACAAACTCCTGGTGTCTGGTTCGAAAAATAACTAACTCTGCTGCGTATGCAGAGATAGGATTGATTCAACTGGAATTCTGTTATGGTGTTATTAGGCAGCTCACACGCGAACCTAGGTAACGACCAAGCAGCTTTGAGCAAGATCTTTCAAGTTACCCTCACGTTTTCTGCAATGTCACTGTGTAAATTTCGATTATTGTGGTAGATACCACCTGTAACCAGACATTTCAATAATAATTAGCACTATTTTCAAAAATATACAAATGTACTTTTTTGCATTCGTCTTGCACATTAAATGAAACATCAAAATAACATCAAATACAAATGTATGTAAAATTACTATAAAGGTGGGTATGATTATAGCCAAAATATGACTTACGTTCAAAAACACATTGCTAACCTTTTTGTCAAAATATTATTACATAAGATTTACTTGAGACTGAAATGCGGTGATGATACATATGACCTCTTTTATATCCTGGTACAAAAGGCATTGAGGCCCCGTACTGGATATGGTAAATCTGATAATGATAGTGAACACTTATTTTAAAAGCATGTTGCTCCAGCCTATCACCCCTGTCCTCTGGTAATTGAGTGATATTCCTGTGCGACGTTGTTCATTTCTAAATCTGCAATTCATGTACGAGGGACGATCGGGAAGTTTGTAGACTGATGCTATAAAATAACAAATACCGTCTATGTACCTTGAGATCATATAAATTTATGAAGGTTGTTCTATTTTGCACATGTTGTATAAATAATATGAAAATACATTAAACAGTAAAAAAGTTACTGCTAATAACACAACAATAGTGAGGTGAACCCAGAGCACACCAGCGTTATACAAATGACGTCATGATAACCTCTGATATTCGTTCACACTTTTTCAACGTAACCACCATGGATCTGAATGCATTTTCTATGTCTCTGTAACCATTCAATGTATGTATCACTGAACCAGTCACTTTTGTATGACGAAACAACAGATGGTGTGTACGTACGAAGCTCGTTCGCGTTCTCAAAGCGCAGACCTCGTAGAGCAGCTTTGATCTCTGGGAAACCTCTGAAGTCCATGGGGGCTAGACCTGGACTGTCGGGTGAATGCTGAAGAATTTCGAAACCAAGTAAGCTGATTTCAAAGATGGTTGAGTCAGTCCTATGTCCAGGGGCGTTATCTTGATGAAATATTATGCGTTCTGGATCAAGATCGGGGCTTTTTTTTCTTCAAAAGAAATGTCTGCATTAAGTCAAGCCTGAGAACCTGAAGGGAAAACACTGTGTCAAACTTACTCCAATTAAATAGTGATATTAAGGTGAAACAAACTACTTTTTATCATTTCCTTTATTTTGCTTGTTATTAATAGTTATAGTTTAAGCACCTAAATAATTGTAAAATAATGTTTATACAATATTAAACCGCCTACCTTCGGATAATAACTAGCGGTCACTCTCTGGCCATTGGGTCCTTGATGCTATAGGATAATGCCCTTCCTGTCCATGAAAAACATGAACATGTATTTCCCAGCACTCTTCTGTACCCTAGCCTTCTTTGGGGAGGAGTCCCGGGGTGTTCCATACACAGGACTGTGCTTTCGACTCGGGGTCGAAGTGCCATAACCATGTCTCGTCAGTTGTAATTATGCGATCAAGGAATTCTTCACCGTCGTGCTCGTACCGGCGGACGAACTCGTTAGAGAAGCGAACCCTGGTTTCCAATTCATGATCCTTAAGAAGTCTCGGCACCCATCGCGCGAACACTTTGGACATTCCAAGCTCTTTTTTCAAAACGTCGTGTACTGTAGATGTAGAAACATTCAGTTCAGAAGCTAAACTTCTCAGAGTGTGTTGTCTGTCACTGTACACCATATATTTCACGTTTTCTAAAATCCTGCATTTCACCTTAAACGGGCGACCACATCACTGATCGTCCTTCTGGAAATCGTCGATGACACTTAAAGACAAGTGCCCTGCTGCATTTCTGGGTTGTACTGGAACTCTGTATCATCTTAAACGTTTCAGTTGGTGTCTTATCTAATCCGAAACAAAATTTAATGGCTGTCCTTAACTCAACATCGCCCGTCGACGTCATCATTCTGAAATTTTGGTTAGTGACAACGCTATGAACAAATGCGTATAATAAATTCGAAGCCTTTTAAAATCGCATTTGCATCTACTTTTAACATGGTTGGATATAATGATGTAAAAATTTGATAATTTTGTACTGCTACGGGATTCTGTGTGACTTTGCGTTTCATCTTACATCCCATCATGGAAATACGTAGAAATTCGTTTGTTTTGTCGCACTGGAGACTGGGACAGTCCTAAATTGCCAATAACGTTGCTATTTTCAGCTATGACTCATAGTTTAGGGATTTCTATATTTATTTATATGAGTTACCAAGGCTTATATGTAAAAGCCATTGATATAGCAGCATTATATGGCAAGCACGTACAATTAAAGGATAAACATAATTAGGCACATCTCCTAGGTCCACCGTTGATTCCTCAAGTAGGAATACATTTCCAACTTCACTTCGAACCATTTTTCAAGCACTGGACACTCATGTGTCAGCGGCGCTTTGATTTGAATGTGATGTCTTTACACTTAGCAACTATCACTTTAAAGAAAGAGGTTTAGTATAGCAAGAAACATTTTTTTCGTACAGTGACTCTTTTGCCAAGTACGATTCATGTGTTTTTCTCTTTTTCAGAAAGACGCGCCTTTGCTTTGCTCAAGAATAAATCTGTTTGCTTTATAAATGGGCAGGGCAGCAACAAGAGCGACACATGGTGTACCACTGAACTTAAATTGTGTGGTAATAATCCTGCATATGACATTTCATTTAATATAACACAATGTCAAAGTGCTAGTGATAGGATCTGCGCCGAGCAGTATCTAAACCAGATTACTGGTTTTCAAGTGCGTGATATTTCAGAGATTCTCAACAAATGCAATGGGGAAAGCAACTGCTCATTGGCTGATATCTCACCTCCTTCTACTTCTCACGGCGGAATCTTAACATTGACGTTTTACTGCAATAATACAGGTATGTGGACGTATATTTATGTCGGTAACATGAAGTAATACGTTCGTTTATCACATACAAAATGTCCATTTTGTTAAACGTCTCAGCACATAAACGCCTGATATAACTGATCTATTCCTTGTGTGAATAGCTTGTGCAGTTAGGAAAAAGACCACAACATCCCCAGTAGCTAGCATTTATTATACCAGATACAGGCCACCATAACAGATTTTTTGCGCTTCTTCCATTCCGAAAATACATATTGCACTTTAATCTGATCTAAAGCCAAAAACGCTCTGGCAGACTAGTAGTTTAACATTCTATGTTTTGACAGTTTTAAACGGTCTATAATTGCCTTTGTGATTATTGATGCTCTAGCCGGTGCGACAGACGGTCTGTGTGCGTTCTACATCAAAGGTTGTGCCAATGTACCCCTGTTCTAAATAATGTAATATTCAGCTTATACAGTTGTATGAACACAGTATATTTACAGGCATGGATATCTTAACCAAGTCGCTTAAAACTGGAGTTCTGAACTTCTTATTTCTTGTCTATTACGGGTATTGAAGAAATATTAGACAATAACTAGTGTGATAATGATGATGATGATGATGATGATGATGTGACCATATTGGTGAATACCATGATGGGGATGATGTGACATGTAAGGTTTTGATAATAATAATTACGACGATGCTATTTAAGATAATGATGTGGCGGCGGACAATAGCACTACGAAAAACACCCTTCTTCCTACCAGTTCTTCAGAAAGCAGCATATTTTCCATAGGAAACAACACAATAACCACAGGAACTGCACAATTTTCTACAGGTAAATAAATAATAGATGTAATAATAACGATAAATATTTTAAACTTGTTTTTTTTATTGTATTTTATTTTATACTCACAATTCATGACTGTCTGCTGTTTGGATCTTACAAGACTTAGTACTCATGTACTACAATTCTATTAATTGTAGAATTCGGCGTTGTAATAAAAGAATAGAGAGTGCTGTAAAGGCAATCTTTTCTGTTCATCGTCATTATTGATCCGAGTATTTAATATTTAATACTGTAAGTCACTCACGGTGATAATTGGTCAGGGGCAGTGCACTTTGTTAACGTTTAAGATTTCTATTGTTTACGCAGGATGGACAAAAGAACACAAAATAGTTACGTTATAAATTATACACATATTCAAGGATACATTTTCAATTAAACACTTACAAACGGATACATTTTAAATTATACACACATTTGATATCTTCATAAATCCATATTCAATTTGTTTACTTTTACACACAGAGATATATTGCAATAACATTCTAGACTCTATTCAACTTTTGCAGCAGCAGTATTTATTAGATTAAGTACTTTGTATTATGTAGTTAGATATACCAACTATTCTGCTACGGCTGTTTGATGATGTACAATTATAGCGGTCTAACTGATTGATTGTTTGCTTAGTATTTATACTACTTTAAAACAAGCCGCCATAAAAGTATAAGCCGCCGTAAAAAATGATGTAATAAGACCGAAGTATAGATATATCGATAGAGCAACTAATATATAACGTCACCCTAGACGCAGCTACCATATATAGACTTTAGGCTCCATAATATTTATATATCGACTGATGTGATTAAACGTTACGTCATCAAAATACAACGTCACAATCAGGTACATAATCAAACAAGCCAATTAAATTAAAGTAGTGGGTCCGTAAAGTGACGTCACAATCATGGTGTCTGTTGCAATCGCTGTTAAACAAATAGCACAGGTATAAAGCAGTTCAACAAAGGAACGTTAAATAGAGACTACTATGTAAGTGTTGAATAAAAAGAATGTTATCACACGAGACTGAGACAAATCTAAATCGCGAGGTTTGCCTTTATCCTACCACCTGTTTTATAAACAAAAGTGTTGTTTAATGAAAAGTTCTATTTTGTTTTCGAAAGTAAAATTCGCGTTCTAGACTGGGTGTTATGTTTACATATGCGCCTAACTGAAAATAGCAAAATTAATAATCAAACATGAATGGAGATCTGTAATAAACGTGAATAAAGTTTAACTTCCTTGTAACCGAAGTCACTAAAACTTCACAGTAGGAGCATCGTCTTATTATCAAACTCAAACTAAACCATGGATGGGTGGTGTACAGAGTCAATAGATATAAGTTTAGCCCGACCGTTGGATTGGGTATCAATTAACATAATCGCCACGACCTAAATCGAGAAAAACAAAAGCAGTTGTACATCCTATCATCGCACCAATTCAAAACCAAATTTTTCATGTACACGCTGGCTTTTTATGTCAATAACACCAAGCACTGTTGCTTTACAACCCGTGTTTACAAACTGAAACCAATACATAACGTATAGTTTTCGAAGATTTTACGTCACCACATGCGCCATTTGACACAAATGAAAAAAAAAACAAAGGGATTTAAATCCTTATAATCTATTGTCTTTTTGTTATAACTTTTTGCGTCCCTATAAATCTAAAAAAATACGATTTTACGACCTTAGGAACTCCTGGTACGGTATGGAATTATCCATCTAAAAAAACGTCCGTCCGGATGTGCGTCATAGGATGTACATACGAATAATGTCCGAAGTGATGGAAGGATAAATAGTATTTTGACATAAGTTTTAATTCTTATTAGTGTTAAATTGTACTGTCACCAATCTACAAAGCAATCAACAAGGATATGCAAGATAAACAGCAATAGCACAAGTAAGTCAGGTGCATCAAATACGTTGATGTGTATTTATAAAAACGAATGTGAATTCATGCCTCACATTTTAGAAGCACTAACTTTAAAGAAAACCTAAAACTTAAAAATGGTGAATATAAACATTTTATAAAATCTGTACCATGATAATTACGTAAATTATAAAGTATATCGCATTGACATTAATAAGTGCAAAATCTGAACAATCTGATAAACAGGTCATAAACATTGTATAAATTCATAAAGTAAACATATTTAATAACATAATTATCGTTTCATTATTTAAATACTAAATGGATTCAGAAATCCAATCGATTCAGAAATCAAATCGCCCAACCGGTTTTAAATTTACGATTATGATGTGAATTGCCTTCAATAACATTTTTACAAGAATATGTGGCATAGGTTGACGTGGAGTAACTTACCAAGAACGTTGTTCTGTTTATTCCTAATTATCACCGGTAAAATATACATTACAAAAACAATGTCGACCTATATTTATCTCCTATAATAGTTTTAACACATCTGGTCAGCCAGAAGACATGATAATTAGTGCGTGGTACCATGTCAAGTATCGCATTGAAGACATCATTTTAATAAATCGT
This sequence comes from Sinonovacula constricta, assembly GCA_007844125.1. Taxonomy (NCBI): domain Eukaryota; kingdom Metazoa; phylum Mollusca; class Bivalvia; order Cardiida; family Solecurtidae; genus Sinonovacula; species Sinonovacula constricta. The sequence continues at coordinate 13,543,054 of CM017556.1, forward strand.
AACTGATCAATATATGTCGTATGAGACATAAACCAAAACAAAAAACGGAAACAACACCAATACAATAATACAGTGCCTACTATTCGATCATAGGACTAATAATTTATTAAGATCGAGAAGTCATTGCATGCTACCGGTTATATCATACGAGCAAGAACGTAATCTCAGGGAATTAGTTAGGTTTAAGGTATTTACAGAAGACACATTTTGCCTTGCCTTGCTCTCCAGGTTCCAGCGATTCATACACGGTGGCCATTGTTGTTTCTGTTGTTGTTCCCATAACTGTCATCGTGGTGGTGGTCGCCTTTTTGATGTACAGAAGGTAAAACTATAGGATCTATCCCATATTACAACAATTTACTAGTTAAGAAGTTGATGCTGTATGAGGGGTTGTACTATGTTAAGTGCTTAGTATGCGCAAAGACTACTGTTTATTTGGTTCTGCTCTTACTTAAACTGCTGGTATGGCTTCTTGTGAAGATGATGATAGATGATTTGAGACCGATAATGATGATATGATTACGACGACGACGACGATGATGCTGATAATGATGTTGTTGTTGTTGATGATGATGATGATGATGATGATATGCTGCTGCTCATGCTGTTGCTGCTGATGATTATGATGACAATAGCTCTAGTGTATTTAAAGCATGTTTTAAAAGGAATCACCTGTTATTGACTTACGAATCAAAACTAATGTAGGAACTTTAATAGCTAATATAAACTTATGCCAACTTTAATGCCAACGCGTTATTGATCGGATAACGTTTAAATACCCTCTCTTTCTTTCTTCTTTGTTGCAGAGGTCAATGCAAACAACTACTTGGTAAATGCACGAAAAAATATGCCAAACATTCTCCTGCTCCTGATAGAACCGATACATATGCCATGAGTTCTGAAGCGAATGCTAATTTTATCTACGACTTTAGCAGCGACATCGATGTAAGCCGTTCTGACGTAGATTATTGTGAAATTGACAAGGTTGGACAAGCAACTGGCGTTGAATACAACCATGTTAACTTAAAGCAAGCACAATTAGCAAAGGACCCCACGTATAACCACATAGGTAACTTGAACAGTTCTGCAGGAAACACCGAACAGACTTATAACCATGTAGGAGACGAAACGTTTCAGAATACTAGTCTGTTCACACCCGACACATATTCGCACATCGGCGCATTGGCAAAACCTGCATCCGAACAATTGGCTGAGGATTCATACGCACATATCGACGGAGTAAAGCAATATATTCCCGAGGTTTATGACATAAATCAGTATGATTGCGCAGTCTTTCAACCGAACGGCGGGCCAACAGGACATCAAGAACGTGAGATGAAATCTGACAAGGAAAAGACGTTTAAAGTCGTAGGGTCCTGCAAGATGGACAGTAACAATGAAGCTCCGGTCTCTCATTCTTATTTTATAGTAGAAAAACACGAGAAGGAAGCTTAACGACTAATCATCAAAACAAAATAATTCCTTGTTTTCTTTTCTCAGAACGGTTGTCGAAGGTGCTACTCTAACAGTTGTTAGAAGTTCATATTTGCATTTGTCTGTTGCAGAATACTAAAAATTGTGACTGACTTTAAAAAGACATGTACATGTATTTACAATTGTGAATGGTTGACTTGTAATTTAATTAATCTTTTCCTGGACAAATGTGACAAAATATTGGTAATTAGTAATTATTTTTTGTAAATATATGTTGGTTGTGCAATACTCTAATTTTAAGTTTTGTCTACCTAATTTGGTATTTTCATCACCTTTTAACATCTCTCGTATAATTTAGATGACGATCGAGTGTTACGTCCGGCTGGGGTGAAGCCCGAGGCTGTTCGATCTTGAAGTTAAAACCTTTAACAAACGGTCACAGCAAAGCTCCACATAAGATACCATTTGTATCAATCTTATTGAATCTGCGTTTTTGTTAGTGTTTATTAACATTTTTGTTTGTTTTGATGGTTAAATATGGAAAGAGTCGTAAGTTTGTTGCGAAAGTCATGATTCAATCACTTTTGCACGTTTGTCATTGATTAGGTTCGTAACTAAAAATGAAGGTTTGCTCTAAGTACAGAAAAATAAGATACATGCCAGCGGTACTGTTGATTAACATATTGTTGATTTTCCACTTTCTAAAATTTTAGCATTTTGCACACGACCTTGACTTTTATTATTTACTGTGTAGGACATACTAAGTTTTTACCATTTAAATGGAAATATTTAAAATTACTAAAAGTGGAACAGCTGGGAAGACACCGTTCGAAATGAAATGGTTTTACTCTTAAATGGGAGAGATACTTCGAGTGAAAAATGTCGTTTTAAGCTTAATTGTGATGCATGTGTGGTTTTAAAGGCCATACGTCTATATGTTCATCTATCAAAATAGCTTTATTTGACGGAACTACCTAATTTTGTTTCGATACGACATTCAAAACAAACATAGGTAAGACAACACAGTTTTTTGGCCTTCAGCGAGTGTTTCTGGAAGCATTGTATTGAGAGTTCCTGGCAAATAGAGGGCATTACAGCAGTATTGCAGTGACCCCCCTGAGGCAGAGTTTTGGGAAACGGGCACGACACCAGACTGTCCTGAAATGCATGGTGCATGTCTGTCATAAGGATGGGCAAGAAAAATGACTGGCAATGATTGTGGTTAAATATAATTTTCTGCGTTTTAAGGAAAAACATAAGAAGACAATTAATCTCCGCAAGGAGGCGTACAAATTGTTACACGCGAAAACCGTATAATTACTCCGGTGATAAGTAGTTAATTCAAAGTGTTTTTATTAATAAGGTAACGTGATGTAGAACTAACCAGAAAGAAGTATTTGCCAGCAGTAGGTCTTCACCAGTAAAGCAGGTCACCAATGCGGCCATGTATGAGCCGTTGCGATTCAAACACTCTGCCCAAGTCGGCTATGTACGGAGCTATCATCTCACCAGCACGGGCGATGCAGGAGGTCAAACCCATGCTGGCATTGAGGACGGCCGTCGGAAAGATTTTTGCTGAGTACAGGTAAATTATTGTGAATCCGGCGGATGCTCCAGTCTTCCCCAAGCGAGCAGGTAAAGTAGTAACCAGTCGGAAATCTGAAGTGCAGACAGTATATGGTAAAATTTCGACGTGAGTTATGTTAACATTTTTAATGATATATAATGTATATGCAAACACATTATGATATGGAAAACACCCCTTCTCGGTATATATGTTCGTAGAAATATGTGTCTCTGTTTTCAGCTTAGTTTTTACCATTCCTCCTCATACAAAGGTCAATGACGTATAAAATATAGTTTCAAAATATGTCGAGCGCAATTCTGACATTAGGTAAAGAAAAACAAGAAATAACTTTAAATATTTTCCGCGTTGTGAGCCATTGAAATATAAAGTGCCTTTGTATCTGTGACGTATGGTAACCAATTAGCATGATTTATTAATCTGTTTCGTTTAATGAAACTAAGCATGTACATGGCAAGACGGTAAATGATGTTTTGATGTTAATAATGGTTTATACTTTTTCCGCTTGCTCAAATAATGATGCACATATATACGTTTTTAATGATAAAAAGCTCACTGTCTGTAAGCGATAAAAAAAAGTTTGTCAGTACTTGTTTTGCTGTTGTTTTCATAGATTATTTGTAATCAGTCAAATGTCATAGTTTACTACATATTTATAAAATGATCAATGCAACCTATTTTGACCTGCTTTCAAATGCGGTCGCAACGTCAGCCCATACACTTAATAAGCCCGAATGAATATCGATGTGCAGTAAAAATCACTTAACCAACGACCTATGCAAACAGTGTGTGCAAAGGTCGTCTTACTGCCATCTTTTAAAACAATAGGCTACCGTTTGACTACACGTTTTTACAATAGAAGCAGACGAGCGATGAATGAGACAAATGAGTTACCATTTTGCTGGCACCACTAGTCTGAAAATTTGTTGAGGTTCTGCCAAGCTTGATCGGCATTTTACCTTGTTGGTGTTCATTGCAGTACACTTTACATGTTTGTTTGAATTAATTTAGAAACTATTATTTTGCATTGAAGAGATATAAAGTGTATGAAAATACTATATACTTTACCAGCAATTAAGGTTTAGTGGTAAGTTATAAATAATAACAACAGCAACTGTTTGTGATAGGCAATAAGCTAAATGGCAGACTATTGCGGACATGTTTATTCATGTTTTATACAAGCTGATCTTTTGGGTTGATTTACCAAAGTAATTAAGTTAATTATATTGATTGTATTCAAACGCTGCAAATGTTACTATACAAGCATATATAGACATAAACAAAATACATGTAAATGAATGAACAAACACAAACAAATAAACAATTAACTTATAAATTATGCTTATCGCACATGTAAGAATATACATGTTCATTAAAGCCTCACACACGACGCAAATCTTTTTCAAAGATATTTCTTGTTTGTATTTAAACCATTAGATTCCAGTTCTCGGGTAATTACAGATGATGGTTTGTGACAGAATCATGAAACAACTTGCTGTTTGTAATTTGTACAGGTGTAACTGTCTTTTCAGTCCTTGATTAAGATTTACATTTTTTTCATTACCACGATCAGGCTGAGCTTTACTAAGCTGTTAACTGTTTGCTTTGGGTTTCTGTCCATATAACTAGAATACTTAACCTCTCCTATATCCTCCCATTTATAATGTTTTCATAAATAGTAGAGCTACATTTTGACGCGTTGGAGACATGAATTGTCTTGAATTGTAAGACAATGCGCTCCTTGTGTAAAGCGGAATCATAAGTTTTACAATGTTATATCTTTACATTTTAAATAAAAAATACAATTGTACCAGCTGGCAATCAGTTTAGGATTTTTTTTTAGTTTTGCCGTATTAATTCCACTAAATGGGACAATCAATATAGCTTTAGCATAAGCGTCTGCGTGTTTATGCTATTAATTGGACAGACAAGGTCAATTGCATGATACGGTTTTCTTTTCAATCTTTTACACATTATAGTCTGACAAATGTAATATATGATAAAATTATATTATCTTAAAGTTTAAATTACTATGCTCGTTTTTAAAGGTTATATTTACACCATTTTGTACGAGTTTGGCGCACGTTTTCATTGAATATATGCTTTTGTATAACATTTTAATGAGGAGCCATAGTAGTGTCGGAACTTTGCGAAAATATGCTTTTCAGGCGCAACGAAGGTCAAATTAGGTACATTCATTACAAAACAGTTGTTATTTATACAATTCTACAGCCGTCCACATGCAACTGAAGCACGATAAATGTTTCACTTTTTGGAGGTAGATATCAATCGTCCTCTTCTAACAGCTTGGGTCCCCTTTTAGGCCAGTGATTTTATCCAGTGGTTTGCCATAATTTAAGGAAGAATTTGTCGGCGGTGGTTGTCATTCATTTTTCAATGTTTACAAATAAATAGCCTGTTTGTCGCTGAAGACCTATATTTTGTGATCTTAAGTTACATACCGAGAGGTAGCAGACCAAATCGCACAGTAAAACACATCACTGCATTTTCAGCCATTACACCTTGCGTTTACGTCTAGGAAGAGAGTATAGTGTAGAAAAGTGTCCCACGAGTTGTTCGGAGTCGATACAATTTTTAGGTCATGTGATTTAAAATCTAACTTGAGGGTTTAACATATTTGATAGTTTGCATGCAGGTGAACTTTGAGAACAAGAAACGTAGTAATGTTTTTGTTGGCTTGGACTTACCGTGAGCTGACTTCAGATACGTGTAAATTGGGGGAACTTAAGTGACAAGGTTCTGGACAAGAATGTCTAATGTGTGAAAGCGTATCACATTTGCTAAGGATTTATTAATTATATGTCCATCACAATAACGACAACATGGTAGAAAACAAGATATTGGTTATCTCAGGGATTCTGCATAAAGTTTTTATTTAATACATGTACATCGCAGTCACAATTATTGTCATGATGTTCCGCTATTTGGGTGCAGGAAGACCTCAGACAAATATCTGGTTAGAATCAACGGCGCACATCAGGTCATCTGGAAGACATTAAATCCATCGCCCAGACCGGGCCTCGAACACAAGCGGTGCAAATCAATTAAAGTAGTTACAAGTCAGCGTCTCAACCAATCTGCTACGGGCGCACCCATGTGACGATTGACTTGCTTGGTTGCTTAAATAGTGTATTTTATTTTAGTTTACACAATTGAGAATATAATTAACATCTTAAGAAAGCACACATTGTCATTATATACATATACCTTAAAGGTGTGCGAATGTTGTGTTAGTGCGCTTATGTATGAATTTGGTTTTTGACGCATACTTACTAAATGATAATTTGCTTTAATGGAAGAAAACAGACCAGATAAGCAAGTGACTATTTGACGATCTCTACATTCGGATTAATCTCAAAAATGACAAACAGGAATTTTATACTCACGCTTCTTGTTATGTTTTATCAAGGTAAGATATATTTTTGTTATTCATAACTAATGTAGATCACATACAGTTTAAACAATATATACTAAACAAAAGTTCAGCTTTTCCGGAAGCGACATTTATTGCGCAAGTGTTACAATGGACCATTCCGCAATTTGTATATAACTCATCTCCTCCACACCATTGATAGTTTACAAGTGTCTATTAATTCCTCGGTCAAGTGCCCACATACAGGACCCTAAACAACATTACCCGGGTTTTTATTTAATGAAGGCCAGCCATTGACATGTGATTTACGTTTTGCACTTGTTGGATAAACTGGACTGTGTAATCAAACTTTACTGACTGTGTAGCGTCCGTTTGCACACTTGTGGATGCGGGTTAGTATCAATGTCTGCGCACATAATAGTTTACTTAATGTGTGAAAAAGAAAAAATTGTTGCAAGTCGGTCTGCGTTTTTCACGACTAACTATTTACACGTGCGCGAATGTTGTCGATGTATCCAATCCTCTTGGGGACCCTGTATCCTTATTCCAATCCTTAGTCTTTCATAATGCAAGTCCGAAGATACATTTATGTAAGACCATCTCCTTGCGACAGCTCAAACATGGACTCATAGGAAATGAACTTTTGCAAGTTTGTCCAACTGTATTGCTTACAGATTCGTTGTGTATTATATTATGTGATAATGGTCCGTTCAAACGGGCCTGATTCATGAATCCGAATGAGCGGGCACGGAACACAGATACAGTGTCCAGAAAGTCGTAATATAAAGTAATTGAAATGTTATTTGTTATCTTGACAATAACTACCCTCATAGCCGTTATTTAGTTAGAGGGTCAACAATTAGTTCTCGGTCCGTTTTGTCGTATTTTATTGTTTATGATGTGCACGGTGCATTTGAAAGTTACATTTGCTTACAGAAAGCAGTATTTTCTATAAAAAAAGCCTTCATAAGTTTGTCGATTCGAATAAAAACCTCCATTTAAAAAAGGACGCTTAAAGCAGAAAAAATATATCGGCGCACGTGCAGCCATGTAATTTTGTTACAATTTATAGCAAAACTTTGTATTTTATGAAAACTAGTTTTGGTCACCATAACGTCTCTCTCAATTAAATAATGATGCCAGTTATACCTTTTAAGTAATTAAAGCAAATCAGTAGCTTATGTTGCTCGTTTCAGCACTCGTTTTTTGTTGTGTTTTTTTTTCAGAAACGCAATGTTGAATATTTTTACAATTAAAATGGTAACCTTGACAGAAGAATATGGCCTCAATAAATCAATGTCAATAACCTCCAGATTTTGTCATCAAATAAAATTTTATTATATGAAATACGTGCATTTCGCATGAAAAACAAATATTATCTTTCTTTTGGGAGCATTATAAATACAGATAATTACAATATACGTATAAAACAAACAGAACAATAAAACATTAAATCTAGATATAAAGTCCAAGCTGATCCAAATCCTAACAAATTGTATTCATTTACTTGATGAATGTTTAAATTTCTTTTAAAATTCGCAGTTTTTCATATTAATTTCCGAAGATGCCTTTATATTAACTATAAATCCAAAATTACACTAGTTGTAATCCAAAATCCAAATTTGCACAATATTGTTATTGTAAAACACTTGTTCTATTCACGGATAGTCCTTTTAAGTCTTGGAGGTCTTACTCAGGTCTAACGTAAAACAAGGAAACAGTCCCATTTATAATAGCCAAGAATATTCTTGAAGGTTTAAGTTTCGTCACGCAATAAAAATTAAAATTATTCCAGAATTTAGAAGAGCGTCTATAAATCAACACCACCTAACATAAAACATTCTTTCAATGAGTGACGTAGTGCTCACTGACTTAAGCAGTGTCCAAATCAAAACTGTTTATTAGAGAAAGTGTTCCACTAACTGCGCATAATCTACTAGGCCGAGAAATTTGCGATATCCCGTGCTGGACCTCACTGCTTTCTGTGGCTCTGCTCCAGATTATGTAATGACATAGGTTATACGTATCATCTCAGCGTCTCGGTATAAATCTCCATATTATCCTCATGTTGTATACTCGTACTTATTATAGCATTCATATATTTTAATAATGTATACAGATTCACGCTTAATCTGCTCGTTTTATGCGTTTTATTTTTAAGAAACAGTTTGGACGATGGACATATCAAAGAGTGTACTTCTCTGCTTTGGGACAACTGGTAAAGAAGGGGGATGGTGCAACTCAAAAATCATGCTCTGCAATACAGGAATAGCACAAAACATTACCATTGACGTAACCTTTATAAACAATGTAAATGACAATCGGTGCAAACGGTTTTGTGATACGAAGCATGAACCTGTGCTGTCAAACGACATTCATAACTTATCGGAAATATGCTTAAGAATGGAATGTAACATGACTAACTTCAAGATTCCGTCTAATAATGAAACCGGCAATGATAATGGATTTGTAAATGTAACGTATAGCTGCACAGACAATACAGGTATGTACATAATTGTGCAAATATATTTACACGTGTTTAACTACTTCTAGTTCTTTTACTTCTACTACTACTACTGCTACTACTACTTCTACTTCTACTACTACTACTACTACTACTACTGCTACTTCTTCTTCTTCTTCTATCTACTACTACTACTACTACTACTACCACTACCACCACTACTACCACTCAACCCTTTTAAACTGCACCCCTTACCCTCACAAACGACGTTTTTTGTATTCTTCGTTGCAAATTAAAGTTCAAATGTAAATATTTCGCGGTTAAACTATATTGCTTCTTCTTCTACTACTACTACTACTACTACTGCTGCTGCTGCTGCTACCACTACTACAACTACTAATACTACAAATACTACTACAAATACTACTATAACTACTACTGTCACTATTACGACTACTATTTCTACCACTACTTCCTCATCTGATACTGGTGATGATCGGACGAAGAGCATGGTAACCATTTCAGCAATCGCTGACTTTTAGCCACTGTGGACGGTTATGTTTGAGTTCTTTGTGGCGGAATTCATTGAAGTTAGCATCGCGTTGTTGACATTCGTGTCTTGATTCATTTGAGGAGTACATGCATGCTGGTGAGAACAGCTAGACTTTTTGAGGATCTTTGATGTCATTTTGTGTTGATTATTGCTAAAATGGGGGTAGTTATTAATTGGTTGAATGTTGCGGCGTCGCGTGACCCGTTATCTGCATAATCTGACTTGCCGGGATGTTATTTTCGGATAATTTTTTTACTAAATGTTTCTGGGCGCTGTGGAGAGCCAGACGTCTTTCGGATGCAAGTCCAGCATCCTTAGCCATATGCTTCATGATGGTGTAAGTTTATTTATACCAATAATCAATTGTGACATTTGAACCGACGACAAAAGAACTGCCATTGTCTTCCATTTTGTTTAAAAACACGGCTGATGAATACCAAATAGTCACGCGAAGCTGATAGCCAATCAAATTGCAAGAAAAGCTGTATTACACTAGTGTAATACATATGGAATACTACGTCAGCGTGCGATCCACTGAGCCGGATTGTTTGAGTTGGCTGTGTAATACCGGATTGCGCGAGAGGCATAGCCTCGTGCACAATCCGGGTGTTGCACAGCCACCGAGAACAATCCGGCTCGGCGGATCGCACGCTAACGTAGTATCCCTTTTGTTATATACCTTAAGTAAACACTGAACACTTTTTTCTCGACCATAAATACATTTTTAAGTTGGAACTATTTTTACCGCGGATAACCTTACTGAGGTAAGTTTTTTCCCCATTACACATCCCGCAGAAATCTGGCATATATTGCGTTAAATCTATTTACACACTGTGTTTCTTAAGTTTGAAGAATAATACCACAAACAAACAATTATTGGTCATATTTAATGGTAACAACAAGTGTTTAAGAGGAAAACAACTGGAAATAACTGGAAATTAGCGATCTGTTCTATTTATAGAAAAAAGTAGTCCGTCATATTATGCACTTTCAGTTTACACAAGCAACAAGTAAAAAACAAGGCGTTTTATCAAATACGGAGAGTGGAATTCAACTGTATGTATTCAACAAGAAAATACAAACTAATTTTAAAGATTAACATCAATGGGTATATAATAAAAAATATTACATGGGTATATTGAATGGAAAACAAGGTGAATCATGTGATAAATACGTTTATTACACGATCCTCAACTTTTTGTCAATCAATAAACTAATTACATATATGGTTGAGGCTGGTTTTCCGTAGCTCCGTTATGGCAGCATGTGAACGCACTAAGCAGTAAGATCCATTTCCGTGTGTTCGCAGTTCGTATGTGTGTTTAAACGTCAACACACAAAATATCCATGTAATTAAAGGTCTAATCATATAACGCCTGATAAAACCTTCCTGGCATGAAGAGCTTGTGCAGTAGGAAAAAAGCCAAAGACGTCCCCGTTGGCTTGGATTTATAGAATTCGGCCATCAAAGAAGATCTTTTGCCATTCCAAAAATACATATTGCACTTTCATCCGACATAAAGCAATAATAACTATTGGCAGACTAGTTGCTAAACCTTATTAAACCTTATGAGTAACAGCTTTAAACTATCTAATGCAATAGAAATTACAAGAAAACCTTCTTCCCGATAGGTTAATGAATAGTAAATATGCTGACCTGTGGAAAAGGCGAAAATGACAAAAAATGAAATAAAGCACAAAAAATGAAGAAGAAGAAGAAGAGTAAGAAAAATAAGAAGAATAAGAAGAGATTTTGGTAAGACCCAAACCCTCCAGCTCTTCTATGCAGACCAATTCTGTACAGACTGAGCTAATATGCTGTTTTATTTTACACTGCAAATGGCACACTATATATATATATATATATATATATATAGTTTTCAAGAAAACTATGGTATGATTTTGACGGGCTGTAACCGGAACCTATCATTAATATACGTGGATAAAAGCGGACCCAAAGAAGATCAATTGCTATCGTTTGGCCGGTCTCTTCTTGATTAAAATGTACTTAAGTAATATCTCTCTCTCTCTCTCTCTCTCTCTCTCTCTCTCTCTCTCTCTCTCTCTCTCTCTCTCTCTCTCTCTCTCTCTCTCTCGCTCTCTCGCTCTCGAGGTTAGAGCTATGTAAATCCGGTCTAAGCACCCCAGTCGGTCCATTTTTGCCGACTGACCGTTCCAAGGCGCTAACTGTTTGTTAACTGGTTTGCTGTATTTGTTAAATGACTCAACACAGATTTGTTCATCAATTTATATTTGACTTGCATGTGAATACCTTTTGTCCTTTGCCATTTCAAATGTTGGTATATGTTGCAATGCTCATAGGACTTTTTCATACATTATAAACCAGACTTTGGCCGCATATTGACTAGGTAAAATTGGCATTGTCCATATGTAAAGTGTTGATTTCTGAAATTCCGGAGCTATGTTCTGACGATTATCCGGACCAAACCCAATAAACTTTTACCGGCTTTTTATTAAATAAAATTTATGTGATGTGCGTTTTATTTTACATATTTTAGAGGTAAGTGGGAAAGGTACGACAGCCGGTGCATTAGGTGGTGCGACAGACGGTCTGTATGGAGTCTACATCAAAATCGGTGTCAATGTACACGTGTTCTAAATGTTTAGCTTATACAATTGTGGGGATACAGTACACTCAGAGGTTAAACAGGTTTTAACGAAATCATTTCAGATTAAATATAAATTATATGGGAAGTAATTTAAGCGACTAAGTCACAGTTTTCACAGTTACATGACACCTGTAACCACACAACCCACACTTCATACGTATAAGAATAAGTGCAACATTTTTTGAGCCAATCAGTGTAATGTTTATGACTGGCCTATGAACATGACATATATTACAGCATGCGCAGTTCAGAGAATTTAAAATGGCTAGAATAATTTAAAACGTCGTGACGCATTTTATCCTTCACACCCTTAGAGAACACAATCTTTTGAAGACCACCGTGATCACATACTATTCCATTATTTATTGTGGCAGATATTAATACAAAGTACAATGTAATGCGAAAATTACAAACTGTGGCCAACTTGCTTTGAACTGGAATTGTCTATTTCTAATGTCTTGTGTATTACGATGGTATTATAAAAATATGAAACAGTAACCAGTATGATGATGGTGATGATGATGATGATGATGATGATGATGATAATGATGACGATGATGATGATGATGAAGATGACCATGATGATGACCATGATGATGACCATGATGACCATGATAATGACCATGATGGTAATGATGTGACATGTGATGGTTTTGATAATGATGATTATAATGATGTTATTCAAGATGATGACAAGGGGGCAGATAATAGCACTACAACAGACGGAGGAAACAAAACTTTTCCTACCAGTTCTACCGTGACCACCACCTCAATACCTACAACCATGAACAGCAATACGTTTACAGAAGACAGCGTATCATCAACAGGAAACAAGACAACAACCACAGGAAGTGCACACGTTTCTACAGGTAAATCACAGTACGATGCAATATTAACGATACATAACCGTTTTGCTTTTATTTTACACCTGCACGTTTTGGCCGTCAACTTTCTGTGTAGAACACGACTTTAATTTGCGATAAACCATCGTCGGTTATCCCCCCGTTACATTACTCCGCTATGCTGCGTTATGTACCCGTGGGACAATTGGCTAGGACAATCTCGTAGTCATAAAAAATTAATGAGGCAGTTTCATTGGTGCCGTAAGGAAACCACCATGGATAACTAGCCAATGAAATTACGCTTTACATCTAAGGTTCGGTTTACCACTCAAAATGGCGACCTCCATGAGTTAACATGTGCGTTGGTTTCTATTTTTAGTAAGAAAATCCCAGTATGACGTCATTGAGATTGAAGAGTATTTTATTGTAACATGCGATTTCATTGGAAGAAGATTGGTCTCCCCTGCCTCATGCATATTCGTGAAAACGAGATTTTGCTAGTCAAATTTCCCACGGTATGTATGGAGTGTAACGGAAGAAAGTACTGTGGTTGCCGACGATGGCGATAAACCAATTAAAAGCTTCGTTCACAGATTTGAAAACTAGTTTGAAAATAATTCGTTTGTGAGGTACAATAATGATCAAAATTGCATTGATGATACTGATGATGATGATGAGGAGGAGGAGGAGGAGGAGGAGGAGGATAATGATGATGATGATGATGATGATAATGATCGTGGCCAAGATCATGGTAATTTTTTAGAATGTCAATGAGGAAGCAGACAGTATAACTACAAGCACTGCCGTAACTATCATTACTTCTACCTATTTTACCTATAGTAACCGTAGCCAAATTTCGCACAGGTAAAGCTCATATACTATAACCCAACACACGTTTTGATATGGTACGTCGTTACTGTCTTCGGATAAGCTTTCGAGCAACATGCAGTGCGTTTCAAGAAATGTGTCGTAGAAACTTAATATGATGCGGTACAAACGTCATTATATTCAGTGCACGCTGCATTCATGTGGTTACAGTTTCTGTATATGCTGTTCACGTGTTATATGCAGCGCATGCTTTGGTATGGACGATAGAAAATCAATATGATGTGGTTTTGATCCATGGTGGTGTAAACTGGTGTTGGTTTGATGAATGTTGCTGCGACTTTTATATCTTTTAAAGCAGTTTTATAGATAAAGCTGTGGTTTTAAAATATGTCGTTGTGGTTTCATAAATGATGTTGTGTTTTTTGTTTATGATATTGTGGTTTTGAAATATGGTGACATTGTTTCGTATAAGGTGCTGTGTTTTTATAAATGGTGGCGTGATTTTTATTTATGGTGTAGTGGTTTTCGTATATGACGCTATGGTTTTGATACATGAAGCAGTGGTTGTTGTATATGTTGTTGTGTTTTTGGATATATGGTTCTGTGGTTTTCAGAAACTGTATGTGGTTTACATATATGGTGTTGTGGATTAAGAATATGGTGCTGTTGATTTCGTATCGTGTCGTGGCTTTCATATATGGCGCTATGGTTTTCATAAATGGTGCTTTGGTTTTAATATATGATGCAGTGGTGAGATGTACACCATGTGGTGCAAACCTTTACACAAACTATAGAGTTAGGTTAATATAAAGTACTGGATTCGTTATAAGCAATGAAATTTTCTTTACATGAAGATATTGACAATGCCTATGTAGTGACACAACGAAACAAGGACGCAGCTTTACTAGTATGTACAGATTGTTTAGCTACCAAAACTTTGGATGTACACTACATTCATTTTTCATACAACGACAAGTGCGATGTCTACTGCAAATGACTCGTGCTAGAGCTGGGACCCTCTGATTCTAATGCCCACCGCAGCCGGATGCGATCCCCAATGGTACTTACTCCCAAGGCACTAAGTTCGGTGTCACTTAATAATTTGAACATAGATTAATCTATTTTGTTTTGTTGGAATCTTTGATTAAGAGTTCCCAGGCCAGTTTGCTCCAGCGCGGACTTCAAATTATGATCAGACATATTGGTCACGAGATATGAATTGGACAAGCGCTGCATTTAGACTGGGCGTGTAGAAGTTAAAATCGTCAACTGCGTTCGTTTTAAGATGTATTTTTCCGGAATATGCCGACAAAAAGCACCATCATCACATTAAAAACCCACTGCATATCGTATCAGTTGCAAATCGTATGTAGAAACTCGGTGGAATAACACACCCAATCAAATAAGTTTGTTGTTACGTTTTAAATTATGTAGTTTGAATGAACGCAAACTACAGACCACCAGTCCACCATATAAGATGATATTTCGAGTTAACATATAAGTCAATGTACTTTTTATTACTTAGCGTGCATCATGTTGTTTTTATATTCCCGTACATCATTTCACAAGGACATGGCATCATATTATTTTTATCACATTTATTAAAAAGTGAACAAAAATTGTAACATCAGTATACCAAATACAGAATAAACGTCCACATGTAATGAAACATGAATTAAGCATAATGAGACATGTACCACATCATATTTAGTTTCGACAACATAAACAAAACAATGTACTGCATGCAATTCAAAAGCGTATGCGAAAACCACGTGACCATTTTCATTTTCTATAGAATATACCTAAGCATGCACTGCATATTATAACATCTGTACGGCAAATACAGAAACTACTGCTATGTGGAATGCAACGTGCACTGAACATAATGACGTATGTAAAACATCATATAAAGTTTCTACCACACATATTATAAGACGTACTGCTCAAAAGCGTATTCGAAGACAATAACGGCGTTCCATATTTTGAAATAAACTATACAATATGATGCACACTTTTCCATGTGACTGTCTGCTTAACGTGTACAACAACTACAAAGAAAGTAATAATGCGCCCATGCTATTGAATAGCATAAAATGTTGTAAATGTAAGTATTTCTATTGATTATCAATATTAATACCAGTAACTAATATTAAAATACGATCTTTGACTAAATATAAAAATTGCAGATTCATTATATAAGGCCTAAATTGAAAGTTCAGTTCGTAAGACGATTCTTTAAAATGTATTAAACTGATTAGACATGTTTTATTAAAAAACATAGATTGAGGTAAAATATGTTGAACATATCCATCATTTATAAGGTTTGCTTCACTATGATCAGGAAGATGACAGTATAATGTTGCTGTATGTGTTAAGTCATATATTAAAGACATAGAATCATGAGGCCAGAACTATATTATTCTTGTGAACTATATTCTTATCTCCTGTTGACAATTTATAATAATAAGTGTGAGAATAAATCCTCTGTCCTATCAAACAACAGCAAAAATCAAACGGTATTCATTGTTTGTTGTAATAACCCAAGAAAGTATTTCATAATACCAGTACTAACCTTCCAGTGATAATCAAATCTGTACACAAATGTTTAGCAACTAAATGCAATCAATGAGTCTTATCTTATTCTACAGACTCCCCCACGGCAGCCATTGCTGTTTCTGTTGTTATCCCGGCCTTTATTGCCGTAGTGGTGGTCGCAGTTATGACGTACAGGAGGTAAAAATGTTCAAGAATCTTTTATAAATATTAAATATTATGATGATGATGATGCTGATGGTGGTGGTGGTAGTGGTTGTGGTGGTTATGGTGGATATGGTGGTTATGGTGGTGAAAATGATTCTCTTACAATATAGAACATTCGTTTCTGTTGCACAGTTAATCGTAACAGTGTCTTGTACTTTCATGAAAAAACATAAATATATTATTATGTTCGTTTATGACAAATTAAAAATCCAAATTAAAAAATCAAACAAAATCAAATCCCTGAGTGATATTACACGTTATTGTCTTAAGAAGAATGATATTATTGTCGGTCCTTCGACAATAATTAATTCTAGTTACTCAAATTTTAAATGCATGCGTAAGACGATGACTTGCACTTAAATTCTCATCTTTATTTCAGAGGCAAATGCAAACTACGGTTGGTAAAATGCACGAAAATGTATAACAAACATACTGGCACACCCGATGCATACGTCATGAGTTCAAGAGCGAATGTAAACCTTACCAACGATTTAAGCAGAGGTGTGGATGTAAACGTTTGTGACGTGGACTACTGTGAAATTGACAAGGTTGGGAAAGAAACTGATGTTGAATACAGCCACGTTAACTTAGAGAAGAAGCAAGCAGCACAGGATCCCACTTATAATCATATAGAACATTTTGACATCTCGTCTGGAAACGCCGAACAGACTTATAACCATGTAGGCGACGAAACCCTCCGGATAACTGAATCGTCCACACTCCAACCGGACACGTACTCGCACATTGGCGCAATGGCAAAACCTGCATCTGAACAGTTAACCGATGATTCCTACGCACATATCAACGGAGTTATGAAATATACACCCGAA
Organism: Sinonovacula constricta; assembly: GCA_007844125.1. Classification (NCBI taxonomy): domain Eukaryota; kingdom Metazoa; phylum Mollusca; class Bivalvia; order Cardiida; family Solecurtidae; genus Sinonovacula; species Sinonovacula constricta. The sequence goes on from CM017556.1 coordinate 13,560,374, forward strand.
GCTAATGACATAAATCCGTATGATTGCGCTGTCTTAAAAAAGAATTGTGGGCCAACTGGAGGCTTTGGAAATCAAGAGTGCAATATGAATTCTGGCAAGGAAAAGAAATTGTATGTGGTCGGACCGAGCAAGGTGGACGTTAACAATGAAGACCCCGTCTCTCACTCTTATTTTACACTAGAAAAACATGAGAAGGAAGCTTAACAATTAACTCTCAAAACAATATAGATCCGTGTTTTCTTTCAGAACGGTTGTCTTAGGTGCTACTTTAAATTTGTTATATCTTTTATCAAAGAAACACACGTTTTGTAGCTAACGTTTGACATTTATATTTGCCATTTTCTGTTGAAGAATTGCATAAGAAGTGTGACTGACGTTAAAAGGTAATGTACATGTAATTTTGAATTGCAGACTGTTATTAAATGAACCTGTACCTGGACGAAGGTGAGACAACATTGACAATTACTAACAGCACATATCGAACGTACAACAATCTAGTTTTAAGTTTTGTCCAGTACCAAATTTTATATTGTTGAAGTGACGGTGACTAAACAGTCTTAACCTGGATCTTCTATTGTCCACTTCCTTTGCTCTCTGTGTGCGGTTTCATGCATTGACAATAACTCTACTTTGGGAAAACGTTTTTCTTAGCAGTACATGACAATGTTTGCATACCTGACAGTGTCACGTTGAGGAATGGCAATAAAAAGGGAACTTGCTAAGAAAATATAAGTTTATCGCAAAAATTAACCCCTTCTCAGGAACTCGGCTGTAATGTAAAATATCGGATGGTACATTTTCTACTGTTTAATCAATATAATTAACACTATATTTAGTTATTTAATATTTACTACTTTTGGTATACGTCTTCTGCTTACATTGATAATCAGTTGCTTTTGATTTAGCAATGCGTGTTTAACTAAATGTGCTTGCAATTAAACTGAAAGAATGTAGAATAAAGTAAGATTTTCCTTTGACAGTTTTATGAAACCATTTAAGCCGTCTTTTTGAAACTCAATTGCTCATCCACTGTCATTTTCTTAAGTAAAACTAAAACTCAGGTATTATCTACATAAGGCAAATGTTATTGCGATAACGTTACCAGGTAATATATTTTTCACTTACTAAAATCAAAACAGAGCGTTTTTTGACATTTGAATACAAAATTGTTTAGGTTTTAATGCCTAAATAAGCACATGGCTTTAAACGTTATCATAGCAGTATTGTATATGTTTGATTTGTCACAATTATCATCTCTTGAGAGGTCCGGCCGAGGTAGAGCCCGAGGCAGTCCGATGTTGAAGTTAAAGCCGTTGACAATTGCCCGCAGTTAAGGTATTAGATGTGTGATAGTTACTAAATTAAATCATGACAAAAGATATATCCCATTATTCAGCATTGTATTCTGGATTAGTTTCCAAATCTTAACAACTTTTCACCTCAGCTAACTTGAGTTAATCAAATGTTTATCTACTAGGTCGACGTTCTCAAATCTGACCTTTAAATGATCTTATACGTGTCAAATTTGGACGAATGAAAAATAAAGAAAACCCAGTAATATCATTTGTTTTCTACATTTTTATAAGAATATACTTTTCTAAATAAAAATACTCCAAAAAACATGTGAAAAAATCTACATTTTTCTTTCTTTGCTTAAATTTTGCTTTTTTAACGAATCTAACTCGCTGACCGCGATTCCTTGTCGCCATTTTGGAGTGAAGAAATTGACGCGATTTCATTGGATAAAATTAAAAAACTAAAATCGGGTGATTTTATTCTCGGAAGGCCGAGTGTTGACGTACATGTAAATGATCGAACATGTAACATTGTAAAACGCTAAATGCCGGCATTACACGAACATTCATGAGATTGATTACACATCTAATACCTTAAGTTGTGGCTCAATCACATTGCTAGTTTTCATTTATTATGTTGGTATGCTGCATGGATAACCTGTTGTCAGTGAAAGCAAACAGTGTAGATTTGCTCTAACTACAGCAAAAACAATATACATGTCAGTGATACTGTTAAATTAAACAGTGTAGATTGTCCACTTTATAAAAAAGCACGCGCCTTTTATTACAAGATTGTTTAGATTTTACTGTGTAGAAAATATACATTTTTACTAGTTAAATTGAAACAATGTAGATATTCTAAAAATCACTTATACATGTGTATATGGACTTAATACTTAAGTTGTATAATATGCAATTATAAGATTCATAAAGCCAGAACAATATGCCTCGTTGCATTTATCATCTGTTGCTATGCTATTACTGTGATCCATTTGTATAATAATAAAGAACATCATAATTATGTTGGAGGACAACTGCGTTTATTTAATTATTTATAAGTATCAAACGTAAACAACCGCTTATCATACGATAAACTGTCGCAAATAGACATAAAAATGTTGTACGAGGGACAGAAGAAGCCAACAATAATATGTGATCATTGTATCCATTGTTATTGTCAAATATTTCGAACAATAAAACATAACTGAGTGGTAAGGAGGTTGGGTATCAAATACTAATATGCTGTCTCAATATGTTTTGAGCATTGCGGTAACTTTAAAGATCAATTAACATGTTCTCGTTTATTGCATGTTATATTTGTTGCATGCTTTAATATAATAATCACATTGTACAGCAATGTTAGACGCAAAAAAGATCGCATGTCTTCTTTTTATATAAAGAATTATGACAATATTAAAAACATATTATACAGGCGCACATCGGAAAATAATGGCAAGTTTAAACTCCACTTAAGGCGCTGCTAAGGTAGACTTTTCTCTACTAGTTCCATACAAATGTCGTGTTTAGTCATTTCATTTTCTTGCCCATTAGAATTATTACAAAACTACAATCACTTCGTGCAGCAAACAGCATTTAAATCACTTTTACTAATGTGATCCAAGTAAATAGGTCATGCAAGTATCTATACGATTTAGTGATTGTTTCTGTATTGAATCTTCGTCATCAAAAGGTTAACAATATCAGTTTTACTTAATAAAATCTTTATGAAAACAAAGTAAAAGGATACTACAGATATTAAAAATAAAAAGAAACTCCAAAAAAGCAATTATTGTTAATTAAGTTTTAAGACAGTAACGACAACATATACTTGAGGAGAGAATAATTTATATAATTTAATGTTTAAATCTCAACTCTCGGAAGAGACTGTGAAACAAATAATTACAATTAAAGTAAACAATGTCGTTCATTTGCCTCAGAAATCAGATTTAAAATGTGCAGTTTAACTGTAAATGATGCTCCCTTCTGCAGTATATAAATTAATAAATCCAGTCATCTGTGGTGGTTGTCAAAGTAGAATGTTATCTGTTTTAGTCAACGTACTTATGAATTAACAAGGGATACATGCGGAAACCGCGTTAAAGCCAGATTGTTTACACCTGGAATCAGACTACAGTTATTTGCCCTTGGTTGACCACAATAAGGAAGTGTTTACATAGTAAATAGTGCATGTGTTGAAAGTCGGATATAAATAAGTTGATGAATGAAAGAGATGGCAACATGGACATTTTTCAACAGAGTGGACCTTAATAAGCTGGTAAATGAAAGCATTGATGCAGACTTTATGTCAATTTGTCTATTTTCAGTGATTGTGTTCATGGCCAAATTCACGTGGTTCCGGCGGATTACAGCCGAATGGTGCATGGTTGTACTTTGACTGGAAATTATGGGACCGGAAGCAGCTTGACCCCCAACTTTCTGCAGCTAGAATTTCTTCTCTTGGATGATACTACTGACAGCAAGTGACTCTGATTTGATTGGAGAGTTACCAACATGACCAGTGTCCACAATGTCTATAAAATAACTGTGGTCTGAGGCCTGATTAGGAGCATCCATTGACTGGGGGTCATGGTGTTTGAATGGTAATAACTTTTTTATTTCTTGAACAATTTTGTTCAAACTTGACCCTAAGGTAGATGAAGAATGTAAAAATCAGAATTTATAATTAAATGTCAACCTTTAAGATGTTATTACATTATATTATATAATATTATATAATAATATATACTATTTTTGAAAAAAAATGAAAACATCTACTTTCAGTTTAAAATAACATCTAAAAATAGCCAAGAGGTCATTTCCTGTGTAGGTCAAAGCCTCACTGTCACTTTCAAATCATAATGGAGGCATTTTTTGAAAAATATATGAGAAAGATAACTGAAAAGTCTCTGCCCAACAGTCATGGTTGTGCCATTTGGAAGGGTTGTGTTAAAAAGGGGCCAGTGGGATATGGGGTAATAAAGGCTAAATTTCCTGACTCAAAGTGGCACACCATGCATGTGCACAAACTTCTTTACCTGGTTCACCATAAAAAAATTGAGTGTAGAACCAGGTCTAGAAGTTTCGCATCTGTGTCATGTGGCACTTTGTGTCCGCGCGGAACATCTCAGCCTCGAACCTCATACTGTCAACACAGATAGGCTTAAATGTACAAACCGTGGCACATGCTCAGGCCACATAGTATATCCAGACTGTTTATTTAAGCAAGGTTAGTAGTATTTGGTTTGTTGAAAAGACATCTCGAGATGTCACAAATGTCGACAGAAGGTTTTTTATTATTTACTTTATTTATTTATTTATTAATTGAATAAGGTTCATAACGATGTATTTGTCTTTTAATGAACAAATTGTGTGTGCTAGTTATTCTATTGTCTTTTTGTTGTTGTTTATTTTATTTTTAGTCAGTATGTTGGCACTATAATTGATTTATATTATGAACAATAGCAGTGCATTTTCAGTACGATGAGTTAGTTCACATGTGCATAGCGTGAAATAATTGCTCGTCAACAGCCATAGACCATGAGAACTTGTTAAACAGTACTGAAAACGCTTTAATATTGTAAAAAAGAATAAAAACAGTGCATAAATTCATAGTAACATTTATTTAATCAAAACCAGCCACAGAAATGGTAGCAAATTAAAACAAGTTCAATTGAAGGGCATGTATGCAAATTGAAATAGTATTGAAATATATATAGAACCCACATGAAGTCACACTTAAATACATGTATATTGTCTCTCACTGCTAAGAAAACTAATTTGATAGGTAGAGTTATATTATGATGTCACTGACATTTTATTTAACACATCAACACTGTTTATAATGAGAGTTAACTCAGTTGAGTTGTGAGTAAGCATGGTCACTGTTGTCTCCCTTTGATGTGCTTGGTTTAGGGTCTAGCTGGCCTCTTCTGTAATCTGACTGTACACTGTGGGTTTTCTTGAATTTTAAATGTTCCTGCAATTGTCTACCTTTCGATTGTAGCTTGCGCTTAATGGTGTCAGGTTTCTTTGAATAATGTCTCTGGTACGTCTCTTCCCGTTGCATTTGGTGTAGGGATTGTGAGGTCTTCTTGGAGAGACGTACTCCGACTCGATCCAGCTTCGCGACCAAGCTGTCCGCCAAACCGTTATTTAGCCTGTGAATTGTTGAGCTCAGCCGTCCATGAATGTTTCTAGAAAAGTCATTGTTTATGGGCAGGGAGACACTGATGGCGCGGTTCACTGCCTCATATTTCTGTGTGCTGGTACCAGATTTAACTTCTTCTATAGCACTTACACCTATTCTCATTTTTACAATGTCATTTAACAGTTTCTTGTCATTTTTGTCTAGATTGAGAGATGTGATCCTGTAACTGCCCAGGAAAACAGACCGGTTCCACCAGTTGTTTGTTACACCACCGGAACATACGTATGAGTAGCGTCTGCACTTGGAGCAGTCCCCGGCATAACAGTTCACTGTGGCATCAAGAACATGGGGTAACTGCTTTTTTATAAATGTCATGTCTCCAGCATGTCTCTTTATCATTACCTTCAGGATACAGCTGCATCTAGCCTTAATGTCCTGGCTGAGACCCTTCTGTTGCTCCTGTCTTTGGTCTCTGGTCTTTGCGCCTGGGAACATACCGTTACTAAAGTTAGCATTGTAACAGTACCGGAACTGAGCCTGACCGAGATGAATTGGGTCTGCCTGGCGTTCTACTTTCCACATAGGGTCGAGTAATCGCATGGCCTCAGTCACACCGGCAGCTGATCTGGAGTCGCCATCTGTTGTCACATACCGAACAAGAGCACTTTCAGCTGCTAGTGTCTGGCCAATAGATTTTCCGAGCTCATATTCTGAGAGTGGTGCCTGTCGATATGTATTTGCTGTACAGCCTGCATGACCGCCGGGGCATTCTACATGGTATCCTTTTCCCCGCAGCCAGGCACCTGTCCAGCAAAGCTTATTTTGCACTGCTGCAGCCAAGATATACTGCCTTTCTGTCATTGTCTCACAGGCTACTGCGATAGACTGTGATGCATTCTGGCCTGACTTCTTCCGGCTCGAGATAACACTCGAATTGTATCGCCCGTCCACAGCAATATTAATAGAGTTCCCAGGATTTCCTCGTTTTCTGCTGATATCCTTCACCAGGCAAATCTTCTTTGACATGTCTCGATCGTTCAGTTCTTTGATTGCACTGCCCACAGTGTTGGATGTTTTCTGCATGCTACTTTTAGCTGGCGGTGGAATGTCCATACTTGCTAGTATGTACCGGAATTTTGAGTTCCCCATAGGTGCATCTTGTAGTCTTACAGCAAGACTCAGATTTGTTGTTGCTGGCTTTGGTCCCCTCTTAGATGACTCTGCCTCCTTGTATAGCTTCAATAATGGTGTAATAAAGCTGCAGTTGTTGCACTTGAATGACATCTTCCAGCACAGTCCCATCTTTCTTTCATCGGCCACAATCAGATTAGGCTGATGGCATTCAGTCGATTTCTGCCGATGACTTTCAAGTGCCACATTTATTGAACTCGCCATCTCTTGCTTGTCAACAAGTCTCATGCCGTGACAGTTACTGTTTTCTTCTTGTTTTGCTCCAGGTTGACTTCTTGATGTTCTTGGCCGCAGCAGCATGACATCTCCGCAGAGCTCGCTTCCATCTGCAGTAGGTCTGGTAAACACTGGAAATTCATCTTCAGTCAGCCTGATGACAGATCTCTTAGGTTCAGCATCAACATGGAAATGACTGTCAGACTTCAAGCCTTTATTCCAAGGTGAGCATCCCTTCTTGAAACCGAACGCCTTCTTCTTTCGATCGCCCCTCATACTTGGACAGCAGTTGTTAATAGCATGAAGGTGATTAATCTTCTTGTGGTGAAATCAGGAACTGGGGCCCCCTTTTATATTGAAAATTTTCAGTTTGGGAATCCAGATAACTGTTTGAAGTCTTTTAAACTGAAAAAACAGACCTCCCATATGCTGGCATATGTTTTTGATGCAGAAGCATGTGCAGTGAACCTGCACTAAGCACCCCACCCCCCACTGTGCAGCCAGGCGGCCAGCCAGCCACCTGTGTTCCTGGACACAGTGGCAGTCCTGTCTGGTGGCCATATCTTTTAAACCATATGACTTAAGATAAAATGCAACCCATCATTTTAAAGGTTAAATGTATGCCTTTTATAAAGTAATGAATTTGACAAAACTGAAATCTTTAAAAATTATATAATTCAGTTACAATGTTATGTAATATGACTAAATTTTATGATATTTAGTCCACTTTTTTTAAATTCAACTTGGTCATCTATGTGAAAATTACATTTTGTTTCAAGTAAATATTGAACAGAGCAGCAAAAATCTTTTTATTTGATTAAAAAATCTTTACTTTTAAGAAAGTTACAGCATTTTTAGTTTTGGTGCATTTCTACTTCAATGAGCCGACACATGGCGACAAAGGTAAATAGACCTATGGTACATAATATTCTGTCATGTCATCAGTTTACAAGATAATGACTTCAAACTTTCCAGGTCTTCTACATATATGTTTGGGATAATGTATGCAAAGTTTTACCAAATTTGAATGAAAAATACTGGCTAAATAGGAATCAGACTACAGTTATTTGCCCTTGGTTGACCACAATAAGGAAGTGTTTACATAGTAAATAGTGCATGTGTTGAAAGTCGGATATAAATAAGTTGATGAATGAAAGAGATGGCAACATGGACATTTTTCAACAGAGTGGACCTTAATAAGCTGGTAAATGAAAGCATTGATGCAGACTTTATGTCAATTTGTCTATTTTCAGTGATTGTGTTCATGGCCAAATTCACGTGGTTCCGGCGGATTACAGCCGAATGGTGCATGGTTGTACTTTGACTGGAAATTATGGGACCGGAAGCAGCTTGACCCCCAACTTTCTACAGCTAGAATTTCTTCTCTTGGATGATTCTACTGACAGCAAGTGACTCTGATTTGATTGGAGAGTTACCAACATGACCAGTGTCCACAATGTCTATATAGAACATATAGTAAAAATAACTGTGGTCTGAGGCCACCTTTTAAAGCGGTATCTACTGGCTATGCATAAAGTGGCTCCTCGGGGGAATGGTTTTGTTTAATTTGGATTTTTTAATTAGTCATCAACGATTATAAACATATATCTATGTTTTTCATGAACATACTGGAAACTGTTACGATCAATTGTGCAACAGAAAGAAACAGCAAGCAAAAAGTTTTGCAACACAATATATTTTGTTACACAAATAACTACAATACATATATTTATCAAACAGATCCAGGTCCTAAATAAAATTAAATTGTTCACTTATTTGAATGGCCAAATTACTTAAATCGATAATTATCCACAATGTCCCAAAATGTCGTAATTCGAATTCCCACACTGATATTTTTGTTGTATATACCGATTGTGTGTGTGTGCGTGCGTGCGTGCGTGTGTCTGTGTGTGTGTGTGTGTGTGTGTGTGTGTGTGAGTGTGTGTGTGTGTGTGTGTGTGTGTGTGTGTGTGTGTGTGTGTGTGTGTGTGTGTGTGTGTGTGTGTGTGTGTGTGTGTTGCCCAGGTTTAACGTGAATCATGATAATAGCTCTATTTATAATAGTTCGAGAAAGGTACGAATTCCATTCATTAAAACATTCCATTATTTACGAGCGCGTATTTTATGTGACTAAGAACATTCCATCGATGAGCGGCGGAGCAGTGACATAAGCAGTGTCACAGAATGTGACCGTCGCAAGTTTAAAAATATGTCATGGGAGATTCTTCAGTAAAAACACCATTTGCAGATTCTTATTGTATTCTTAATTCCTAAAATATTAATATTTTTTATCGTGATAGCGTGTTTGTCAATATACGTTTAAAACTTTAGTAGGAATAGAAGTTGCCTTTATAATGTATATATATTGACTACCACTGCTTGTGGTTACCGGTAGTCCTCTCCAATGGAAAGTTGTAAGCCACTGGATTGCTATGTTTTGTTTCGATAGAACGGTGCATTGATGGACAAGGACAAGACCAAAAAATGATGCACCAGAAAATAGTTGAAACAAAGTGGGCTGCGCAGTGGGCCAAGGTAGATGAAGGTTTTTATATGCTATCAAGCTCGTGCATTGTTAAATAAAATTTGCCAGAATGGCTTCCTGGAAACCATGTAAATACCGAAAAACATACAGTACTTATAAGTAACAATAAATGCTACCTACAATTGACAAGTAATGGGTCTAGTGACAAATGCACTGCCAGAAAAGTCGACCGACAAACGGTAATGTAACAGAACAGTGTTTTATATCGGACAACATTGATCATAAAATGGAACAATGCTCAAGCATTAAATGTAACATGACTGACTTCATGACTCCATCCCAAGGTAACGGCAACGTAGATGGATTTGTAAATATAACGTATAGCTGAAATAACAATACAGGTATGTAAAATTGTGCGAATATATTTTACACCCGTTACGGTTTTTGTGCTACTACTTTTACTACTACTATTACCACCACTACTACTACTACTACTACTACTACTACTACTGCTGCTGCTGCTGCTGCTACTACTACTACTACTACTACTACTACTAGTACTACTACTACTACTACTATTACCACTGCTACCACTACTACCACTACTACTACTACGACTACTACTACTACAAATGATGATGATGATGAGGATGATGATAAGGATGATGAGGAGGAGGACGACGATGACGGCGACAATGATGATGTTGTTGTTGTTGATGATAATGCTGATTATTATTATGGTAATGATGATGATGATGAAGATGGTGATGACGATGTTGTTGTTGTTGTTGTTGTTGATGATGATGATGATGATGATGATGATGATGATGATGATGATGATGATGATGATGATAATGATGATGATGATGATGATGATGAAAAAGATGATAATGACCGTTACTTTTACTTATTCATAAGTAACAACAATCACACCTGCGCCACAATCAACAGCTACGTTGACTTCCGTGAGCAACACAACAGAACCTACAACCGAGAACACCACAACATCAAGAGGAAACAGCACAACAGCAATAGGAGTAAGTACAAGACTTATAGGAGAAAGCACAACATTTATAGTAGAAAGCACAGCATTAATAGTAGAGGGCACTAAACCCACTCTTATGGATCGACTGTGGCCCAAATAAGCATAGGTAAACTACGCACATGTCAGGGGCGGATACACATTTTTTTTTCAGAGGGGCGGGGGCTCCTCATTAAGCGAACACGGGAGGTGCTACACATGCTTAACAGTCTGGGAGCAACAACTTTAGTCTAAAAGAGGCTCAACAACTTTAGTCTAACCGAAGTTGCTATTTTCTGTGAATAGATAGTTCGCTTCTGAAGAATTCATTTTGATCTCTTTCAAATAACTGTCGCCGCGTCTATACGTAATCATTCGTGGCAAAATCCTCTGGATGGCGCCATGGTATTCTAATAACAAGTGATGTGAATGATTCATTGAATATTGGTTATTATTCAACCTTGGTGAATATCAGAACTAAGTTAAATTGTAGTATAAAATGTGGCTGCATTATTGGCTGTCAATTGAAATGGTTAATGTTCCATAATTATGTTAATGCGTGATTTGTTTAATTTAAATAGTACATAAATGTATTCGTTACTACAATACACTAGTACAAGTCACATGTTAGGCTCTGTTCTGTTGTTTGTACTCATACTGTTTATCCCATGCACCCAAAGACAATTTGTAACTGCATATTATTTATACACAACAACCACAGTAACTGCACAATTAGCCCCGTGTAAAAAATAAAGTGACTCTATAATAACGTTAAAAAACTAGTTTAAAAGTGTTGTATACCTACACTTTATGACTGATTACATTCTGATTAGAACAATGCGACGTTCGACGTTGACATGAAGGATATGGAGGGTTTAGAACTCAAACCTTTTTGTTGATAGTCAACTTTAATATTTAATATAATTACTGCATATCCATTACAAAAATGTGGAATTTTCCCAAAATGTGTCGACCTATATTTACAACTTAAAATAGTCGTAACGCAGTCTGGCATCATGTATCACACTGAAGTCAACATTTTGTTAAATTATAAATATAAACGTATGTAAATATGTAAGAATTTAATTTGATCAAAATATGTTGATGTGATCAAGTGAAAAAAAACGAAAGAAAACACACAAATATAATAAAACGGCATCTATTTCTCGTTAATTAGATCTAATAACATATTAAAACAAAATGAAGAAGACATTTCACGCTACCTGTACTATCGCCTAGTAACCAACTCTCAACGGACTTTTTTAGCTATCCAGTATTCATTGATTACAGTTTGCCTTGTTATACCCTCCAGGTTCCGGCGATCCATACACGGAGGCCATTGTTGTTTCTGTTTTTGTTCCCATCATTATCGTGGTCGTAGTAGTGACAGTTTTGATGTACAGAAGGTAGGAACAAGGATGTATCATATATTACTTAATTTGACTAGGTATAAATCGTAGGATGCTGATGCTATATGAGGGGAATGATAGGTTTTGACTGTTAAGTCACTTTTATGTGCAAAGACTACTATTGGTTTCCTGCTTTACTCAAACTTCCGGTGTTGGTGATGATGATGATTGATGGTTATGATAATAATAATGCGATGACAACGACGATGACGATGATATGTTGCTCATACGGCTGCTGTTGATTATACATGTAATGACGATGGCTCTAATTTATTTTTCTATTAAACAATATAAAAACAACCATTTACATTAGTTTCTGAATTGATTACAATAATTCAAAAGTAAATACATGTAACAGGTAATGATATATGAGGGAGGCCTTATGTATTAATACTGTCTCATTCTCTCTTCTTTGTTCCAGAGGTCAATGCAAGGTTCGATACACTTTCTATAGCGAATGCAAACATTTATGGCGACTAAAACAGAGATGTCGATGTAAACGATTGTGACGTAGATTATTGTAAAATTGACCTTGAATTCATGTGTATTTACAGGAGAAGCAAGCAAGACACCACTTATAGCCATAAAGAAACTATTAACAGTTCGTCAGGAAACACCGAATTTCTCAGAAAACTTATTCGTCTACTCTCCAACTGGTCACGTACTCGCACATCGGTGCAATGTCAAAACTTGCATCCGGAATATGAGTCGAAGATTACTACGCACATAGTAACGGAGTAATGAAAAATATACAGTGAGATGAATTAATATGATAGTGCAGTCTTAAAATCGAACTGAGAGCAAACTAGAAATTCTAGATGCCGCGAATGTCGGATGAAAGATGTCAAGGTTGGCCCGAGCAGGGAGGACATTATTAATGTAAATCCAGTCTCTCAATCTTACTTTGTACTAGAAAAACACATAAGAAGGAAAATAAAGGTTGGATTGGATGGATTGTCTATTTTAAATACACCAGTTTTACATATTTCTACAAAGAAAACAGCTATGCATTCCGAATGAATCAGTACACCAAGTAATCAATAGGGCCTACACAAGTCTTTGATCTGTGTGGAAGCGCTGACAGGAATTTGTGTAGGGATTACTTTTAAATGGCTGAAACGAGTACATTCTATACAAAGACAGTGATGCCTGTGTGTACATTAAACACTTTACATGATATTTATCAATAAATGTTTTATAAATATAAAGTTTGTTTATACATTTTAAATTTGTACAAGGAATCTTTACTTTATTACGGAATCACAAATGCCTAATACCGGCTTGATTTGAAGCGTCATAGAATAAAGGGTGAATAAATCTAATGACGTCACCGTCTACATAAAGACAGTCAGGTATTACAAAACATATCAGTGTAACGGACCATAACGATAACCACTGTAGCAGGATATAATGAACCAAAATGACTTAATTATTTTAATTTCCCAGTCGTTATTTGACCAAGCTTATACATTATTTAAATTTCCCAATCGTTATTTGACCAAGCTTATGCATTATTTTAATTTCCCAATCGTTATTTTTTCAAGCTGATGAGTTATGTAATTTCCCATATATAAGAATATATGACAAAGTCCTATGAGCATTGCAACATATACCAAATTCTGAAAAGGTACAGGACAAAGGTATTTCACTTGCAAGCCAAGTGAAATGTAAGAACAAATTTGTGATGAGTCATTTAACGAAAAGAGCAAACCAGTCGTTATTTGGCCAAGCTTATGCATAATTTTAATTTCCCAATTTTTATTTGGCCAATTTTACGATTATTTTAACTTCCGTATCTTTATTTGATCAAGCGTATGCATTATCTTAACTTCCAAATCAATATTTGGCCAAGCTTGTACATTATTTTCATTTCCCAATTGTTAAGTGTGGCGATCTTTAGATTTTATGATTTAATAATCGTTTTCAGTAAATATTTCATTTACTTATTTTCATTGTAAACCTACAATATGCTTAGTTAAATTACAATCAGTGATCTACTCTTAGCGCCATTCTGACATTGATATTAGTACCATAGTGAAGCTTGCTGACTGAATAAGAAAATAAAGCAACAGAGCACCTTGTTTTTGTCTCACCTAAATGTCGGCATAATAAAACGTATGTATTTTTTAAAAAATACCGCAATTCAATGATAGATTTTATAAAACTGTTTTATTTGTTCCATTGCAACTCAGTCCGATACATCATCAGTCTATTTCTTGATAAAAAAAACACCGCCAACTCAGGAAGTATCTGCATGGGGTAAATTACTACTGTCCTTAAATTAGCATCTTGTTTCTGGTCTAGGTTCGATCGCGAGGCCCTCCAAGACATGAAAAGTTACAACAAAAGTGTGATAAGAAATTATATTAAATTGAAAATTAACAACAGATAATGCCACGAAGCGGTCAGTCGGCATAAGGGTCGGCTGTTAAACCCGTTTTACAGAGTTCTAACCTCGCACTTCCTAATAGGTTTCTGAAATGCAAGCAGGGAAAAGTCTATTGGAAACAAAACTGTCAAGTATTTGTAGAGCTTAGTATTGACGTCATTAAAAAGAAAGTAGTGACGTTGTTAAAATTATGTTCACATAGTATTTGGGTAAGGGGAAAGGAATTTTTAAATATATAACAGGAGAACCGTACAAAATCCTAGATGGTAAAGAAATTATATTCAATACTAAGAGGCCGAAAGAGAAATGTGAATGCTCGTGCTTGACATGTACAATTCGATGTTCCAATTACTCATCATTATGGCACTAAGCTGTCGAATGTGGTTTCACAGATTTATCTAAGCAATGCAAGAAATGTAATCATGTTTTCAATTTTAACGAAAATATCATGGACGTATTTATTTTTGAGTCTGAAATTGTTTATTCGTGAACGAATGCTAAACCCAGGCAAATGGCACGTCGATTCGTCACAAGGTAGAATGGCCAAGATCCCAGGCAAATGGCACTTCGTTGCGTAACAAGGTAGAATGGCCAAGATCCCAGGAAAATGGCACGTCGATTCGTCACAAGGTAGAATGGCCAAGATCCCAGACAATTGGCACTTCGTTGCGTAAAAAGGTAGAATGGCCAAGATCCCAGGCAAATGGCACGTCGATCCGTCACAAGGTAGAATTACCAAGGTCCCAGGAAAATGGCACGTCGATTCGTCACAAGGTAGAATGGCCAAGATCTCAGGCATCCCATGTTAGTACATGTAGTTATTTTGGTTTAATGACATTGAACTCAAGCAGAATACAAAAGAGTGCTAACTAAAAAAATGCTTTTCCATCTAAGAGGTCAACATTTCACACATCTATCGCTAATTAACGATAAATTTCAGTGTGTCATTCCTGTATAACTGCAGATAATAAATGGATGGAACAATAAAAGGCAATCACTTACAAATCCGATCCGAATATCATCTGCTTTCTGTAGTTCTTTCCATTCACTTGTTTCAACAACATTAACGATGGTACCACAAAATCATTTTTTTTTCAATCGCTTTCGTTTTAACAAAGAAGGGGTCCGCTCGAGACACGTACATTTAAGAACAACAAAATGTTGTCTACCAGCTCCATTTGACGCATTTGGAGTCCATTGTGGTATTATAATAATGTGACGGAAAACTTAATGATGTGAAGTGGAATTCACATCAAATCATCATCAAAATACCGTTTCCCAGTGTTAAAAAGCATTTGAAATTAGGTTCCTTATTGAGAGTCCCTTTTTAGCACTTTCGTCAGTAAGCGTTTATGTTCTGTTTGGGCAAGCTGGCGATTAAAAATCCTTATGGATGTGCAGTCCCTTAAATAAAGTAGCTACAATCAAGCAACTTAAAACTTTTCATTACTTGCAATTGGGAAACTCCTCAGAAAGTTTTGAAGTTAGAACTCTGTAACAGCACCCCAGTCGGTCCTTTTTGTCGACTGACTGTTCCAATGAAGTAACTGTTGGGTTTTGTTTAATGACTCAGCACAGATTTGTTCTTATCTTTACGTTTGGCTTACATGTGGATTCATGTGTCTTGTGTCTTTACAAATTTTGGATTATGTTGCAACGCTCTCATGACTGTCATATTTCCTTATTAAAATAATGGTTCCGTAAACAATGTATTAATATTTAGATTTTATAAAATACAGCTCTTCCGGCTTGTAATTAACTTTATCCTATTCATTTACTTTTGTCAGACCTTTTCAATAAAAATGTGGAAATTACTTCTTTCTAGCGGAAAAGATGTCAGTAATAAAAATCAGAACATGTGAGTTCTGCAAAATGTGTCTATCTTTGTCATTTAAACAGGTAGTAGGAATCAATGTCATTTGTATTATATGGTTTCTGATCTTTCTTGTATGCACTACTACTTGGCATATTTGATATTCTTACAGTGTAAATTATGCTACGTTGATTGATTTTTGAAGTTAGATTAACATAATTTTTATCATTGACGTTACAAAAGGTTCCCGCATGCTATAATTATAATATTTACTCTTTTACTTTGGATCGACTTGGCTGAAAAGTGTTAACGTTTCATATAAATAACCTTTTCATATTTGAGTATGGGGTCACGTGGTGGGTTGTGATTCAAATGTGCCTCCCCTTTGTTTTGGTAAATGCACTATAATTTTACTTTTCTAGATGATTTGCAGATATTACAAGGTATTTTATGCAAGTTCTCAGTCGTCCTTATACAAATGAACCGTGATTAATCTCGTTGTGTGCTTGCAACAGTCCAGTTCGTATCCGAACTTAAGGCACACTAACGCTGTTGATTCAAGGAAGTTTTTTTTTCAGCGTCATCATTTAGTAAGTCAAAACAGATTGCAAAGGCACTATTCGTAAGTCTTAACAATTCGTGATATTTAACTACATGCCCATGACTCAACAATGTACATATTTATTTTTGATTATGCAATGAGCAATGATTTCACAATAGATAATTTTACTTCCTGTTTACAAAATTTCAACAGTCAGGGCGCTTTGTTTAATGGGTATTATGAGTGACCGCTTTTACCTTTTATACTTCAACTACGACAAAGTGTGAAAGTGTGAAAAGTCACTTACAGTAAAAGCTTTATTCAAAGGCTTAGATTTGAATCGGCTTAGTCAAGGAATACATACACCTTTTCCCAAATATTTCTTAATGCGAGTGGAAGATGGTTTCGACATCAGCTCTATTATTTCAAGCAATGACAATGATATTAACACGTGTATATAACTTAAGTCACATGTACCGCAGTTCTTGTAATATATGTAATCAGGAAAATTGACAGCATATTAAAATATTTACAAGGATTTAAGTTAAATAAGTTATGCATGCAGACTTTATTCTTATGATTAAGCGTATTAATACACATGTTGTTTTCTTTTATAAATCTTGATGTTTATCCAGCTTTGCACATTGCGTTCAATATAAAGTAACTTAATATTAGCCTCAGCACAAAGATAATGAATGTTGCTTTTGTTAACTGGACAGAAAATAGATCTTATACATGTGTTTTATCTTCTCATTGCGTTTCTTCGATTTTTGTTCATGATTTTCTGCGAGTTCGTTTGTTTACATTTTCATTATTTGTATAATACTGTTCCTATATCCTCGACATCCATATGAAAAATTGAAAAACCACTTTGTCTCTTATCCAAAATCAAGTGTTGTATTGCAGAGGCATTTTTATGTAAAATATTCCTTGTTTTATTGTCCAAGCTGATGAGTAACCCTGACAAAATAGTCATTTTACTTGAAACAGTATGTTAACTCTGCGGTCTTATTAAATTTCCCTGTTATTTGAGATGTGTTGTTTTAGGAAACTGATAAGTTAGACTATCTGGTAGAAATATCAATTGTATTGTATTGCTAATCAGTATATGTTTAATTCATTGATCGAACAGCGCACTTTGTCTTTGCACACTTTTGTCCTTATGCATTCCATAATGCACACTGTTCTTCTTGTGGATTCCATTCTTCACATTTTAAGTACATGCACAATAAATTCTGGTGCATGCACGTGCTTTTCTGGTGCACTGGGATTAGTAATAATAGCTTAGATCTTCCTCACGCGAGGACTGCAGCACTTTGTAGACATCTGTTTACTTCAAATATTTTAGTTTCCTGTTGTTTTATATTCATTTTAATTTACGTCAAACCATAAATGAAAAGTAAATGTCGCCAATAAAGTGGGAAATACAGTGTTTTCTTAGTTGTAAACAGTTGTAAACGTGAAGCGAATTTATGTTAGATTTTGGTTTACTCTGTGTTTATAACTGTTGACGCACAGGTTTATACATGAGTGTAGATTTTTGGAAGCCTTTGTGTACTTGTTTTGTAGTAAAGAAGTACTCAGACATTCATTGCGTATATTGGTAACAGTGTGCAAGACGATTAAATAAACGAAAGGAAGTAGTTTGTGAATAACATTGTAAATAATATATGTAATAACACGACCCAATAATGTTTTCTCACAAACTGAGAAGTGAAACAGAAAGAATAGAATAACCACCACAAAGTAGCTATCAATTCAAAGTGAACGAAAACGTTAGTGCTGTGGCTTGAAGAGAATTTCACGAATTTCAATTCGTTAGGAAAATACTATTACTACACAATTCAAAGACTTCATTGAAATATAAACGGTATTTATAAGAAATGTCTCCATTTTTTAACACATAAGGTAAAAAAGGTAAATTAGTGACAGAAATGCATGACATATATGGAGTGATATCTTTTACTCCAAGATGCATACATAACTTTATGTCAGGTTCTACAAATGAGCATGCGTGATACTAATCATCATTTGGCAATTACTTTTTATTGATAAGCTAGCTTGGTCTTATGTATCGCTAAACACTTGAATATGTGACATCTTATGAGCGGGAAGCCAATCGCAGAAATAATTACTCGAGCCCATACTGTTACGTAATTGGTGACGTAATTCAAATGTTCTTTGTCGTTTCCCCAGGAATTATATTTTTGAAAAAGTAACTGTGTTGTTATGCCTGGATGACCTGATGTCAGGTTTATGTGACTCGAACTATTTACAGAACGATGTTGCAACAGCAATTGAATGTTTTAGTGTAGAAAATATTAATGGTGTTTATCTGAAGATATATTAAAACTCCCTTGCCGCAAGTGATACCTTCAAGATTTCAGGTAGGACGTTACACCTATTATACAAATCTAAATACATGCTATAAACGAATGAATACAATTAACCAAGGGTGATTCAGAATTACGTGGGTACACGCCTGCCGATCATACTGGAGTAACATGTATCATAGGACTTAAATATCTTACTAACCAAGTAAATAAACAAAATATCTTCCTAAGACTATAAGTCATTACTCTAATTTCTCCATTAGATATCTGTTGTTGTTTTAAAAGAAAGTATTGGACATATACATTCACGCAAATTGGTGAAAGTTCGACAAATATAATTTTTTATTAATGGCATGTAAAACTTTTTGCATTCGTTGAAAATGGTCCGAATTCGCTGCCAGTATCAAACCTATCACATACAGCTGAACCTGCTGGAATGTTGTAATCACTGGAACACTTGTAAGAATTATTATCTCATAATAAGGCACTTGAACACCAGAAAGTAATTTATAATTGAGGTGTTTCTACATGTAATCTACCCTTGATAATTTACTACATATCATTGATCTTTGACAACATTGTCTGTTTTATTTATCTCACGCTCTGGTTTCACATGATTTAATTTTACTTCCTGAATAATGATTGCTCAACTTCGACAGTCACGGCACACTATTGTACTGGTATTTTTAACTTTTCCGTGTTTATCATTGATAGATCACTTACAAAAAATGTGAAAAACGACGTTTGTCGCTTTTTAGGGGTAGGCCAACCTACATCCGGAGACTTTTTTGAATGTAAAGATTAGAGTCTGATAATTTAATTAATGAGGGTAAATATTTAAAAATAAAAATGTTTGAAGTACGAGTAAAGTACAATAAATAGTGTTGATAATCATGACATAAGACATGTGATATGTATTCACATAAAAGAGTTGATGTATCACAGCTATTGTAACCTCTATGTGTATTTGTCAAATACATTTAGATAATCTTGAACTATACGATGAGGAGTTAACCGTCAAAATATAAGAAATGTAAAAGTATTGTTTAGTAAGAAAGACCAGCGTTGTTTATACGTGAACTTATCATGTATATGTCATAATAAATCATTGACACGAAGCTTCAAATGCGACGCAGCATTGGAACCGGTCAAGAGGTTAAAGCAATATCGGAGTTAAGTAACCAAAATATTGAAAACATGTTTTTATTTAAAAAGGTAAATAAGAAAAGATCCTATCAAAATTCCCACAGATATTTAAATTTAATCTACCTGTAGACAAAGGCAAACAGAGTAAATGTAAATGTGACAAAAACACAGAGACAAGACATAGCACACAAAAAGAAAAAAACATTAGTTACCGCCTTGGAACGGTCAGTAGGCAAAAAGACCGACTGCGATGCTTAAACCTGGTTTGTGGAGCGCTCCAACCTCGCATTCCTGAAGGGTTTTCTATTAAACAATCAGTGTAAATACAAATATCCTGTTAAAGTGAAACAACTAACGGCAAGCACCTGCATCGGGAGTTAAAGTTATCATTAAATCTCTATCCAGAACTGTATGTATATTAATATTCCTAAGAACATTTAGAATGATTAAAACCGCAAAGCATCAACAAAATGAAACGTAAATGTTCGTTTAAAATTAGCAACAAGAAAATAGAACGCCGTTTACAGACTTAAAACCGACAGAATCAGGGCGTTGAACGTCCGCAAAATAAACTAAGTTTCCCTATGTGCAAATAATTAACCTGAATGTGGAGTGGCATAATCACAGTTCTGCGATGTCGTTGTATCAAGCGGAAAGTGTCGAGCTTTCTAAAAGGGCACACCACCTCATATTACAGGTATACAGGTCTATGTGTTGTGCAAGTTGTATTTAACTGTTTGCTACAGTCCGGGCTGTAATTGAATAAACTTTTATTATAATTTCGAATGTAGCCCATGTGTTGTTTGATAGGTTCGGTCTGTCAATTCGCTCACGGCTAAACGGATCTGCGTTAACACCGTTGTCGATGTATTAAATTCTGTAAAGCTTTATAATTTATGTACATTAAATCTGGCTTGACGTCGATTTGTAGTTTTTTCACAATTAAGATATACACGGATAAACGAAATTAGAAAATGTATCCATCTTGTTCAGTCACTTGATGAACACCATTTTTGAAGCTACTTCGCGACCCATCCTTGTCATATTTAATAGAAATTAACAATTATCGGAAAGTATGTGCGCTGTTTTCGTGCTAAATCATACCGATTTGCCACTTTTCACGACACCCGCTTATATTTGAACTTTGTATAAGAATCGTTGACTGTTAAATATAACAATATGTCAAGAGTTATTGCAAAACTATAATTATTTGCACGCACGATTTGACGTAAATGCAACTTCAGTAAGAGCAAGTTTTAAGAGGAAGATAATATATTTAAGCAATGCAAACGTGCAAAATGGGTAAGTCTTAAAGGTGCTATCCGACTAATCACATGTATTAAATATACCTTACTTTCCTTTTATCGTTATATAACCATTGTCATAAGGCATTTAGGAATAATACATGACCTATGGTCCTTTTAGTCACCAACTTTAATGATGTTCACGGGGCGCCAGTTACGTAATGGTAGAGTCGCCGATTTGTAAGTCCTCTGACTGCTTAGCATCCCACCGCGTGGGTTCGAGTGTCGTTCGGGGCGATGGATTTAACGTAGGATGGTCTTCCAGCTGACCTGTTTTGCGCCGATTGTTCTACACGGACATTTGTATTGGCTCTTCTTCGACCAAAATAACTGGACTTCGCTATAATGATTATAATTGGTCGCTGCGATGTATCTCTAAAATAAAGAAAAACTAATCAATGATGTTTATTGGGTAAGCTACTCTGTCCAACTTACCATCATTTTCAGGCGAACCTAGGTCACCAAAAGCAGCTTTAAGGAAAATCTTTCAAGTTACCCTCACGTTGTCTGCAATGTCTGAAATGTTATTATCTGCCATAGGGTCATATACCACCTGCAACCAGATACTTCAACAATAATATTGACTGTTCATAAAACATTCAAATGTTCATATTGCATTGGTCTTGCACATTAAATGAAACATATAAAGCTATCGTCGAATATGTAAAAATACTTTTCCATAACCCTTTGCTACACACACACACACACACACACACACACACACACACACACACACACACACACACACACACACACACACACATATATATATATATATATATATATATATATATATATATATATATATATATATATATATATATATAGGCATATATATATAGGCATATGGGCTGCAAGAGAGAATGAGAGAAAGAGGAAGGAGACAGACAGAAAGACAGAGAGAGAGAGAGAGAGAGAGAGAGAGAGAGAGAGAGAGAAAGAGAGAGAGAAAGAGAGGGAGAGAGAGAGGAGAGAGGAGAGAGAGAGAGAGAGAGAGAGAGAGAGAGAGAGAGAGAGAGAGAGAGAGTAAAAACTTCCTAATCCGGCCGGCATTCGGACCACCATATGTCAGAATTGATAAAGATTCCGAATTGTAGAACATTTGAATTACCAATGTTATTAACTTTATATTTATATCACCTTTGGGTTCGAACACGGGACCTATTGTATAGCAGTCCATACCATATAAATGTACCTGTAAAGTTGCTTATTAAATATAGTTTCATTCTACATTGAAAAAGGCACCACAATGTTTACATGCATCATTTAACAATATCTATGTTATGGTTTTGACGGACTTTGACTGATACTTGTTAGGTTATTTGACATAAAATCAAACCCCAAAAGGGGTAATCGCTATTGTTTTCTATGCCATATACCCTTTGTTCTGAACTGTTTTGAACCGATTTAATGTACATTGTTTCATGGAGGTAAGTATGGTTTTAACGTCATTTAAAATAGAAGAAGCTCGTTGACAGTAGCTTTTCTATATGTCATTTGGATATGTATACTTACATATTTTTATACAGATTATTTTAATATAAAAAATCTATTTAATGGGAAAACATGTCGTCAGTTGTAAAAATGTATAGATTTAGATGAAATATGAAATATACACGTTTACACTTTTAAAACGCGAAATTTACATTTGTGTATATTACTTTCTAGGGAGCTATATCACATTTAAACATGTATACTCGTATGTCTAGGTGTTTTTATATCGTCATGATCAGGCACCTTAAACGAACATGCATATGTCGGTTCTGCACCCTAGCCGTGTGGCAACTGTCACTTGCAATGTTACCAAAAGCTAAAACAACGAATCGTAGTTGTTGTATATAAATCATGAATTGTCCGAATTTAATTTATTTTATACAACTAGCCATTTAATTCTTAAAATTAAACATTGCTATGTAACTTATGATAATAATATATATACAAACAGGGTTAAAATATTTAACATTTTAAGAAGTCCCGCTTTTGCATTTTGTTTGCATTAATAACTAAAATGTTTTACTTATTGGCCAGGAATAGTTTGTTCGTTTGTTTTAGTTTTTAAATACACAAGAGGCGACCATTTATGATCATTATAGCAAAGTCCAACGGCACATGTCTGAAAGGTCACAGAGCAAAGGTATTCACAATCGCAAGAAAGAAGTTTGTAAAATGGTTCTTTGATCCAATTAAGATAAATGTTGTTTTTTTGTTGTTGTTGTTGTTTTAGAAAGGTGCGCGTTTGCTTCGCCAAAAAGTATATCTGTCTGCTTTGGAAAAGAACCTAGTCAGAACAATGACAGTTGGTGTCAGCATTATCTTATACTGTGTGATGATGCATCATTCGCATATATCATGTCTGTTTATATAAGGGCATTTCCAAATAATGGAAACAGCGACAGTGGTGAGAATTGCCATTTTGAGTCTATAGATCCATTGAAAACTTCTTACCGGTATCCAGAGATTATAAGCACATGCAATGAAAAACGCAATTGCTCATTGGCTGATATCTCAGTTCCTTCTACTCTGTATAGCGGAATGTTAACAGTAACATTTGCTTGCAGCAATGCAGGTATGTGGACGTTTTTTTTTCTGTATGAAACATGAAGTAAAACATACGTTTATCACACGATCATCAAAGTTTTTTACTAATAAACTAATAACATATTGTTAAGGCCGGTTTTCCTTGGCTCCTTTATGGCAGAATGTGATCGCAGTCCGCAGTAAGACCCCTTTCCTTGTGTTCGCAGTTCGGATTGTGTTTAAACGTCACCACACAAAATGTCTGATATAGCTTCACAATTCCTTCTGTAAAGAGCTTGTGAAATAAGATTTCGTTCGAATATTAATCGAATATTAAACAACAGAGGTTTACATTTTTAGCAAAAATTAATAGGTAAGTAAGAAAAGATCCTATCAAAATTTTCACAGATATTTAAATTTAATCTATCTCTAGACAGAGGCAAACAGGGTAAATGTAAATGTGACAAAAACACAGAGACGAGGCATAACACACAACAAGAAAAACTATCAGTTACCGCCTTGGAACGGTCAGT
Source organism: Sinonovacula constricta (assembly GCA_007844125.1). NCBI lineage: Eukaryota > Metazoa > Mollusca > Bivalvia > Cardiida > Solecurtidae > Sinonovacula > Sinonovacula constricta. The sequence goes on from CM017556.1 coordinate 13,584,714, forward strand.
CGGCAAAAGGTCCGACTGTGGTGCTGAAACTTGGTTTGCGGAGCGCTCCAACCTCGCACTTCCTGAAGGTTTTTCTATCAAACAAACAGTGTAGATAAAAATATCCCGTCAAAGTGAAACAACTAACAGCAAGCACCTGCATCGGGACTTGAAACAAATATAATGAACTTATATACATACATAATATCTAGTAATAAAAGAAAGTATTAACATATGTACAGTATGTACAGTAGATAAAAGCCTCGGCAACCTAAAAATTCCAAATGAGAGAGTAGTTTTAAAAAAAACCCAGCTCAAGCGCTAATATATAATAAGAACAAATAAAACAGTCCAAGCGCTGATATATAATAAGAACTCTTTAATGATGTCATACAATGCTATGACGTCATATGCTAAAAGTGACAAAAGTGAAATGTAAAAACTACGAAAGAAATCATCGAATTTTAGAAAACAACCTACACTAACAATATAAAATGTAGTATTATTAAGAACTCCCGATGCAGGTGCTTATTGTTAGTTGTGTCACTTTGACGGGATACTTTTATTTACACTGTTTGTTTGATAGAAAAACCGTCAGGAAGTGCGAGGTCGGAGCGCTCCACAAACCAGGTTTAAGCACCCCAGTTGGCCATTTTGCCGACTGACCGTTCCAAGGCGGTAACTGATGGTTTTTCTTTTTGTGTGTTATGTCTCGTCTCTGTGTTTTTTGTCACATTTACATTTACCTTGTCTGCCTTGGTCTGCAGGTAGATAAAATTTAAATATCTGTGAAAATTTTGATAGGACCTTTTCTTATTTACCTATTGATAAGTTGAAATAACATATCATAAAAAGCCGAGGATTTTTCCACAATTGGCATATTATATAATAAAGGTACAAACAATCCCGATGTTATACCTACTGTGCAATCTCAAGTAAAGGGCATGGAGACTGCTCAAGTTGTCCCACCTTTATAGGGTAGTATAGGGATTTTTCCCAGCTGAGGCCTCCAGCACTTTGAAGACGTCAGTTTAAGTCAAATATTTTAGTTTATTTCTGTTAAAAATTCATTTTAATTTATTTCGAAGCTTAAATGATAAGTAACTTCAGCTCTTTAACTGGGGAAAATAGATAGTTAACTTCTTATATCTTAGATATTTGCTATTTGGGAATGACTGTAATAATATGGCGTTAGCGATAAAGGTTATAGCAAATAAGGTTATAAACTCTAGCAGTTGTAAACATGAAGTGAATTTAACTTAGATTTTTGTTTATTGTGCGCTTATAAAAGGATGCCGGAAGGGTTTATACGTGACCATAATTATTAATAGCGTTGATGTATTTGTTTCTTGACATCCTGACATTTGTTGCATATATTGGTATCAATGTGTAAGATAAAGAATTATGTAGAAAGTAATCTGTAATTGAACTTGTGAACTATGTATGCATGCAACAACATGACTCAATACTGTTTTCTCACAAAACAAGAACTAAAACGAGTAGCATAGATAAACTCCAAAATATCAATTTAAGTGAAAGGAAACATTTCTGAAATAATTTTGAAGACGAGTTTCACGAATTTCACTTTTTATTAAAATTTATGGAATATCGAGTAAAATATTTACCTAAATATGTTAGGAAAACTACTTGTACTTCTCAATTCAAAGACTTTATGTAGATACAAACGGTAACTACTTTAAACATGTCTCCAATTTTGTATACACATAATTACAAAAGCGACAGAAAAGCATGACATATATTGAGTGAATATAATAGTAACGTTATTTTGTTATTCTTTTTGCCATCTCCTCATGATTGCTCTACGCAATCAAACTTTGTTGTTATGCCTGGTTGATCCGAGCTCAAACTATTTATAACATGATGTCTCAACAGCAATCATTGTTTTATTAAAAATATTGACGTTGTTTATCTGATGATTCATTAAAACTCCCCAACCGTACGCCCAAGATTATAGGTATGTCGTTACACCCCTCATACAATCTAAATACTAGACATGAAGGAATGCTTACAAAATACCCAGCGTGATTTAGGAGTATGTGGTGGTGTTACCTGGTTTCACTTGAATTACTTTTACTTCCTGCTTAAGGTTTATTCATCTTCGGCAGTCACGACACGCTATTCCATGAGTGTTATTTTTAACTTTAATGTGTTTACCATTTATAGTTCACTTATGATAAAATGGGAAAAGTAATGATCGTTGCTTTCTGAGGGCAGGTTAAATTACAGCCGGAGAATTATTCAACTGTAAAGATTTGATTCCGATCAACAAAGAAATGTGTGGATATTTTGTAATGTAAAAGTGTTTTGATTACGAGTAAATTACAAATAAAAGTGTTAATAATTATGACATACAGCATGTTTACAGCACAAGACAGTTGATTACAACTAAGTAACCTCTATGTGTATTTGTCAAATACAGTAAGATGGTCTTGAACTATACGATGCGGTGTAATCATATATGAAAATATGAAAATGTAAAATGTAAAAGTATTGTTCAGCAAGAAAGACCAGCGTTGCTTATACGAGACAGTATCATGTATATGACAAGATAAATAATTGACTCGAAGCCTCAAATGTGGCGTAACATTGGAACAGGTGAACAGATTAAAGCAATTTTGAAGTAAGTAATCAAAACATGGAACACATATTGTTTTTATTTAAAAGCTATCACTAACTCTATATCCAGACCTGTATGCAAAATAATATTCATGAGAACACATAGAATGACTAGAACCCAAAAGAAAAAACAAATGAAAAGAAACTTTCGTAACAACCTAAGAAGATCCAATTTGTTACATATTTAGAAAAAAACCTTATACTTTTATGTTTAATATATATAAATATTTAATACATCTATCACAGTAACTAATTGAGGCTATGGTACATTTTTCTTGCTAATGAACGATCCAACGTCATGCCTTACTTATTATCGTATCACTTTTTTCACGGGTGAAGTTAATGCATGGATATATTTAATAACAAAAGTAACTGAGTTGTGCTACTTTGGAAGTATCAATAATAATTAATACATTTAACTTCGAGGTTTAGACATTTAAACAGCCTTAATATGAATAGATGTACATCAAAGTTCCGTTGTCTGTCATATATGTTTGAAATGAATAAACAACAACAAGACACAGAACGCCGTTTACAGACCTAGGACTTAAAGAATCAGGGTTCTGAACTAATTTTTCCGCGCAAATTTCAGTGCACATTCCATAATTTAGACGTCGCATTGCAGCGCGTCGCTACTGATTCATCAATACAACATCCTTCAACCGGGTATCGTTCCTTACACTATTGTCCATTTCGACTCGATGCGTAAGATGAACCTAAATGGGGGGATTACATGATCACAATTTTGCGATGACGCTATATCGTAAAGTGGAAAATGCCGAGCTTTCCGAAACAATAGCTTTTCTAAACAGCAACACCACCTTATTATATATAGGTCTATGATTTTTATTGTTTGTATTGAACTGTTTGTCGCATGAGTCGAATGAACCTCTGGCTGTACTTGAATAAGCTTACAAACTTTTATTATAGTTTAAAAAAGCAGCCCAAATGTAGTTTTATTCTGTCTGACAGTTCGCTTATGGCTGAACAGATCAGCCTATCACCGCTGTCGCTGTATTAAATATCGTTAAGCTTTGTACCTGATGTACATTGAATATGGCTTTAAAATACAATGTCAATTGTGTTACTACAACCGCAAGTATTTAATTAAAAACTGATCATAAAATATAATCAGCGCAGCGTTCAGCTAACAGCATATATGTCATTGATTTTTGAGTGGGACCTTTTAGACATGCATGTGTAAATATTTTATGCTGTTTCCACATTTCTGTCAATGTTTACCAATAAATAGCCAGCTTGTCGCTGGTGATCTATACTTGATGAGCGTCATTGACAAGCTAAGAAATCCGAATCGTTCAGTGACATACCCTCGGTGCATATGGACACGGTATATTTACCTGTTTATACAAATAGGAAACTATCTATACAAAGAGAACATTTAGCCAAGTGTATTCTATGTTATGTAACTATTTCTTATTGGTTTAACTAAAACTTGTAAAAATATCCATTTCCGAATAAAGGAGAGGACTTTTACAGACAGTGATTTGGTCAAAAGTGACTTATATCAACAGTAACTGGCATTTATTAACACGGTTGATACACTTAATAGCAGCATATTAGTGTTAAACATTAAGACGTGTAGAATACTTATACAGTGTTTTCACTATGTATGTGTATGTATCTTACTAAAAAGCAAGCGATTATAGACACGGATAAGAAAGATTGTTTTCTATTGTGTTGTACTGATTGTTTCTGGATGTGGATATTAAACTTTTAAAGGTCGACCATGTGCAGGAACAGTGTAATCACTCTTGTTATAATAATATTGATTCATGGTAAGTAGAACATCTTTACATAACCGAGCCTACTATCATATTTATACTTTTGTTTTCAGGATTTAAATGTTTTCCCTGATTTGTTTTGCATATTTACATCATATAAGGTTAAAACGACAAAGTTTTAAGAATAAAATCAATCGAATGGTTAATCATTATTGGAGGTACTTCGCGAATAGTCCTTGTCATATTTAATAGCAATTCACACTTTTCGGAAGGTATATGTGTCTGTCTGTTTTTGTGCCAAATCATACCAATTTGCCACTTTTTCATGCCATCCGTTAATATCTGAACTAAGTATAAGGATCGTTGGCTGTTTATTATAACAAAATTTCAATAGCTACAAAAGAGTAATTACTATAATAATTTGCACTCACGGCGACCAGCGTTTATGAAGCAAGAACATTAGCATAATGATATTCACTCCTTAAATATTCGACCTCATTTTTCTAGATATGACTTACATGTGACTTTTTAAGGGGAAGTCAATTTAGTATACCGTTTGGTTGAGATAATATATTTAAACAATTCAAACGTTTATTGGTAAATCTTATAGGTGCGATCCGAATATTCACCTTTATCAAATGTAACTTACTTTCCTCTAATGATAAATAACCATTGTCTTTTAGACATTAAGGAATTATATCTGGCCTGTGGTATGGTCATTTAGTCAACAACTTCAATGATGTTCATAGAGTAAGCCACGAAAAACTTCTAATCTATTTTAGACGAATCGAGAATTTCCGCTTAATATTTAATTCCGCACGAATTTGATGCGAAACCTTATGTCCGACTTTTGCAACAGCTTTTATATTCCAAGTTACCCTCACGTTTTCTGCAATGTCTACTGAGTAAATTTGGATCAAAGTGTCAGAAAACAACTGTAACAAGATATTTCAACAATATTAAGCACTGTTTTTAAAAAAATATACAAATGTACATATTGCACTGAACTTGCACATTAAATGAAACATCAAAAAAACGTCAAATACAACTTTATGTAAAATAAATATAAAGGGGGATATGAATAATGTGAAAATATGAGTAACGTTCGAATACAAATTGCTTCGTTTAAATTGTAAAAGTTTTAATTTGTATGTGGTGTAAAAATTATACTATATAACATATTTACAATATACGAGAGGGAAAGAGAGAGAGAAAGAGAGAGAGAGAGAGAGAGAGAGAGAGTAAACGAGTTCGGGAAAAATGATACTAAACGAGCCTCTGGCGAGTTTAATATTATTTTTCCTGGACGAGTTTACTAAATGTTTGTATTAAATAAATACGAGTGTCAGATTCTTTTTATCACATCATTTCCGTCCTCTTTTACTAGAAACAAACACCTGTGTAGATCTACATGCCGGTTTTAAAATAAGAACGACATTGTGACGTCATTTAACCGAAAACCGCTTCATAGACCGTTTGAGTCCATTGTTGCGCTATACAAAATAGTTCCATTTTATTGTCTATAATTGAGAGTAAAAACAACCTTGTGTGTGTGTGTGTGTGTGTGTGTGTGTGTGTGTGTGTGTGTGTGTGTGTGTGTGTGTGTGTGTGTGTGTGTGTGTGTGTGTGTGTGTGTGTGTGTGTGTGTGTACGTGCGTGCGTGCGCGCGCGCGAGTGTGTGTGTATTTTACAATTAACATGTAGATTGCCGATATTGTACAGTATAGGCGCGCTTGACCGGTAATTAATTGCCCGTGGATTAACTCCCGACAGCGGCGGTCAGTTTTTCGCGTTGATTTTAAATGACAAATGTATTAAAATTTCCTATTTGTTTTGTATTCATAAAAAGATATTTTCACAATTTAAGCTTGATCCGTCAGACATGGCCATCCGGGACGTGGCTGTATTCCAAATATAACTATATAAAAAACTTAAAATTTCATAAATCATAATCTTGTTACAATAGTTATAGCATTGATATGCGGATAGTCCTCCAATTAGAGGGCTCAAAGCGTTTTTAAGGTGGTATCCGACAGTTTGCTTATATCTAATATATGTAACAATATGTGACCTCTGTTTGTGGTATTTCTGTAAATAAACATCATACTTTAGACTAAGCTTTGACAGTTTTCAACAGTATCTCAATTTTGGGGCAGGAAAACTCGGTAATCAACACTTAAAATGTTCTTTTCAAATCTATAAGTAAGAACGATTGGGATTTCTGCTGAAAATAGACAGTGACGTCACAACACTATAAAACATTAGTGGTCACGTGGTTTTCTTAGTGTAAAAAAAAATAGCTAACTGTGCAGCGTGACTCAGATAAAAATACATGTTTGTAATGACGATTGTGGTACACTTTTCAGACAGGTGTGGGAAATCAATAAACATCATTTTGTTAGATCTAATCAGGTAACAATAGTTTATAAAGATGTTTAATTAAAATATTGTTTGCTCCAAATTGTCGGATACCACCTTTAATCCGTCTAAAATGGCGGCTATTTTCTATATAGATATATGCTTATATAATAAAAAACACGGTTATTGTCAAATCGAATTTATAGATTAAATTGAAACCATACAAACCAATGATTTTTAGCGACACTCCTATTGGCATTGTTGCCAATGCTCTAGTTTGCTAAAAATGTTTGCTTTATATATGTCTTGTTAGTTAAAATATAATAAGGTAAACATTTCTTCATGAAATTATATATTCAACAAAGACTAATATGAGGAAGACATTGATGTAATAACAGTTCGAAAATTATACAACATCAGGACTCAGTTGCAATCTGGCAAGCTCGTTAAATTATGAGATACACATTATTAATTTCACCTCTCGCCCTTGATAACTAAAGAAAGAACGACTTTCCAACGACATTCCGAACCATGTTTTCACGGACGGAAAACCTCAGTGCTTACGGCGCCTTGATTGCATTCAGTGCGGTTGGTGTCTAAATGACCTTTTTATGGAATTAAAAACTGCGTTAGAGGTGAACACAATATTACCACTAAGGGAAAAGCAGCCAACCTAACAGAGTTTAGCTATTCCTAAAGCGACGAGAAGTAATTGCACAATATGTCCAAAATGTTTAAGCAAGATGTTAACATAATATAACTTTAAAATGAAAGTGCATCACAAACTGCCCTACTTTATATAAAAAAACGCCATCTAGAGTGCTTAGAATAACAGAATTTGGTAAACGTGGAACGTGATATGTTACCACCAATGCAGAGCGATAGAAATCACCGTTCCTGGTTTTGGTCCTCGACATATAACCTTCTACTTATCATGTGTCCACTTACTTTTCTGAAAGTGCTTGCAGTGCTTTTATTTGTGTATTAACTGCACTGAGTGTAGAAATGTCATCTTGAGATATGATTTGTAAGCTTTCATTTAAAATGCATGCCAAGTAAAAGAAAAAGTGTGCATTGTTGTAATCACATTGTTGATGATCTTGTGAAACGGACGTTATTTCTTTCTCTGTTCTATGTACATGTTCTATATGTTATTGTGAGTATAGTAAAGGCCAATATATGCAAACAAATGCTTTTATTTCTTGGATTATTTCTTATATATTTCTTATGAATATATGATGCCTGGTACGGTAAAAAGTAACTAATATAATGTTTCTTCATAAAATGAAATAACTTATAATGAAAACAACATTTGCTAGAAAAAAAACCTAATAGTAGCTAAATTTTGATCATTTGTTCCTGTAATACATTTTTGTGTATACGTCTAGTACGTCTAGTAACACGAACACGGAAATAAACATATTAAATGCTCCTATTGTACATTTGAAAGTATATAAATCGATTGACCCACTTTACCACCGGATGTAGGCCATAATTGCTAAATGCTTATTAATCTTAGGTTCCATGTTTCACTTAGACGTTGTTTTTCTTCGCTCTATGGAGGAAATTCGAAGCATTTTAAAATCGCATTTGCATTTAGTTTAAACACGTTGTATTTACTGATGTAAACATTGATAATTTTTTACTGCTACTGGATTCTGCGTGACTTTGCCTTTCATCTTACATCCCCTCATGGACATACGTAGAACTACGTTTTGTCGCACAAGATACATGGACAGTCTCAAATTGCCAAACACGTTGCTATTGTCCAGCTATGACTCATAGTTAACACACTTTTACATGTAATTATATTATTTACAAAGGCGAATATGTCAATATGTCAAAGGAAATATGTAGCAATAATAACAAAATTAGGCAACATCAAGACTGCAGCGAAGACATACAATCTAGCAAGCTCGTACCATTATGGGATTCACAAAATTAGGCTATTACCTTTCGTCGTTGACACCTCATTTAAGAATAAATTGCCAACTCTACTTCGAACCATTATAAAGCACTGGACACTACTGAGTCAGCGGCGCATAGATTTGAATGCGCTGTCTTTACACTAATCAACAATCACTTTAAACAAAGAGGTTGTTATAGCAAGACAACTTTTTTTCTTACAACGGACCTTTTCCCAAGTAAGTTTCAAGTGTATTTCTCTTTTTCAGAAGGACGTGTTTTCACTTTGCTCATGAATGAATCTGTCTGCTTTACACAGAACAACAACAAGAACGACACTTGGTGTATCAGTGAGCTTAAATTATGCGGTAATACACCCGCATATGACATGTTAGTTAATATAATACAATTTGAAAGACCTAATGAAAACAAGTGCGACGAGAAATGCTTAAATCAGAGTGGAGTGTCGCTAGTGAATCATACTTCAGAGATTCCTATAAAATGCAATGGAAAAAGCAGCTGCCCATTGGCTGATATCTCAGTTCCTTCAACTCTTAACGGCGGAATCTTAACATTGACATTTGCCTGCAATATTACAGGTATGTGAAGGTATTTTTATGTCTGTAACATGAAGTAATACGTACGTATATCATAAGATTCTCCTCGTTTTCCATTCAATAAACTAATTACATTTATTTTATATGACATGGCTCCGTTATTGCAGTATGTACACTCATTCCGCAGTACGCTTGCACAGACGAAGACTCATTTCCGTGTGTCCGCAGTTTGCATGTGTGTTTAAACGTCAACATGCAAACTAACCATTTATTTAAAGGTCTTAGCACATTAACAACTGTTACAACTTCACAATTTCTGGTGTAAATGGTTTGTGAAGTTGGAAAAATGACAACGACGTCCCCGGTGGCTAGCAATGGTTATAACAGAAATTGGACATCATAAACGATTGTTTTCTATGCCAGTCCAATTCTATATCGCATAAAGTTATTAAACAGTTTTATTTTACATTGTAAGGGGCACACTGCTTACTTAGTATTAATGCTACTTAAAAACAAGCCCTCGTAAAAGTACAAGCCGCATTTAAAATACAAATGATGTAATGAGATAAATATATCGATAGATCAACTAATAGATAACGTCACCCTAGACGCAGCTTTTATATATAGACTTTAGGCTCCAGAATATTTAAACATCGACTGATGTGATTCAACGTCACGTCATCAAAATACAACATCACAATCATGACACACCTTCAAACAAGCCAGTCAAATTAAAGAAGTGGGTCCGTAAAGTGACGTCACAATCATGGTGTCTGTTGCAATCGGCGTTAAACAAATAACACAGGTATAAAGCAATTCAACAAAGGAAAGTTAAATAGAGAATACTAGGTTAGTGTTGAATAAAGAAAATGTTATCACACGAGACTGAGACCAATCTTTGTCGCGAGGTTTATATTTATCCTACCAACTGTTTTATAAACAAAAGTCTTGTTTAATGATAGGATCTACATTAATTTTTGCAAGTGGAATTCGCGTTGGAGTGTGGGTGTTATGTTTTCAGACGCGCCTAACTGTAAATAACACAATTAAACATCCATCATGAAATACGATGCGTAAGAAACGTGAATAAAGTTTAACTTGATGATGATATTGATGATGATGATGATGATGATGATGATGATGATGCTGATGATGATGATGATGACAATGATGATGATGATGATGGTGGTTGTGGTGGCCATGATGGTAATTATGTGACATGTGAGGTTTTGATGATGATAATTAAGAGGATGGTATTTAGGGGATGGCATGGAGGCGGACAATAGCACTACAAAAAATACAGACAACACCACTCTTCCTACCAGTTCTTCCCTGACCAGCACTTCAATACCTACAAGGATGAACAACACACGAACAACAGGAAACAGCACAGGAAACAACACTTCAACTGCAGGAACTGCACGATTTTCTACAGGTAAATCATACTAAGATGCAATAATAACGATAAATTGTTTAAACCATTTTTATTTTAATTTATACCCACACGTCATGAGTGTCTACCATTTGGGTGTAACAACACATAGTACTACTGTACTTAAACTGTATTAATTGTGGAATTCGACGTTGTAATGAAAGAATAGGGAGTGTTGTGTACGCAATACTTTATGTTCATCGTCAATATTAATACATGTATTTAATATTTAATACTCTAAGTCACCCACGGTGACCACTGGTTATGAGCAGTGCACCTTGTTTGCATTTAAGTTTTTTTATTGTTTAAAGAGGATGGACAGCAGAACATAAAACGAATAAAGTTTAAATTATACGCATATAAACAGAAACATTTTAAATTATACACATATTTAATGTCTTCATACATCTATATTCTATATACTGCAAAAACATTATATATAGTCTAATATACGTTTGCAGCAGCAGTATGTACAAGATTTAGTACCTTGTATTATCTAGTTAGATACACCAACTATTCTGTTACGGCTTTTTGACGATGTAAGTAATGTCACTCTACCTAACTGATCGATTGCTTACTAAGTATTAATGCTACTTAAAAACAAGCCATCATAAAAGTACAAGCCGCATTTAAAATACAAATGATGTAATGAGATAAATATATCGATAGATCAACTAATAGATAACGTCACCCTAGACGCAGCTCCTATATATATACTTTGGGCTCAAGAATATTCAAAATAATATCGACTGATGTGATTTAACGTCACGTCATCAAAATACAACATCACAATCATACACACCTTCAAACAAGCCAATCAAATTAAAGAAGTGGGTCCGTAAAGTGATCACAATCATGGTGTCTGTGGCAATCGGCGTTAAACAAATAACACATGTATAAAGCAGTTCAACAAAGGAAAGTTAAATAGAGAATACTAGGTTAGTGTTGAATAAAGAAAATGTTACCACAAGAGACTAAGACAAATCTTTGCCTTTATCCTACCATCTGTTTTATAAACAAAAGTGTTGTTTAATGATAAGATCTATTTGGTTTTCGAAAGCAAAATTAATCATCCGTCATAAAATACGATCCGTAAGAAACGTGAATAACTTCCTTGTAACCGAAGTCACTAAAACTTAACAGCAGGAGCATCGCCTTATTATCAAACTTAAATTAACCATGGGTGGGTGGGGTACAGAGTCAATAGATATAAGTTTAGTTCGACCGTTGGATTGAGTATCTTTTAACACATTCGCCGAGGCCGAAATCGAGTAAAACAAACGCAGTTGTACATTCTATCATCGCACTAATTCAAATCCAATTGTACATATATACAATGGCCTTTTTATGGGAATAACACCAAGTTCTGTTGCTTTAAAACCCGTGTTTTTTAAACTGAAACTAATAAATAATGTGTAATTTTCGAAGAATTTTACGTCACCACATGCGCCATTTGACACAAATGAAACATATACAAAGGGACTTAAATCCTTATAAACTGCTGTCCTTTTGTCATAAGCTTTTGCTTCCCTTAAAATCTAAACAGCACGATTTGACGACTTTTGGAACTCGGTATGGAATTATGCATCTAAAGAGTAGTCTGTCCGGATGTGCGTCACAGGATTTACACACGAATAATGTCCGAAGTGATGGTAGGAAAAATAGTGTTTTGACATCAGTTGTAATTCTTATTAGTGTTAAATTGTACTGTCACTGTTCTACAAAGCACTCAACAAGTATATGCAAGATAAACAGCAATAGCACAAGAAAATCAGGTGCATCAAATACGTTGATGTGTATTTATAAAAACGAATGTGAATTCATGCCTCACATTTCAGGAGCATTTACTTAACAGAAAATCTAACACCTGCAAAGGCTGAATATTAAACATTTTCCTATCAAAAACTGTAATAGTTTTAACACATCTGGTCAGCCAGAAGACATGATAATTAGTGCGTGGTACCATGTCAAGTATCGCATTGAAGGCCGGATATTATTAAATTGTAATTGATCAATATATGTTATATAAGACATAAACCAAAACAAAAACGGAAACAACACAAATACAATAAAACAGTACATACTGTTCGTTCATAAAACTAATAATTTATTAAGATCAAGAAGTCATTGCATGCTACCGGTTATATCAATCGAGCAGGAACGTAATCTACAAGGATTTTAAGCGTTAGCTTTAAGGTATTTACAGAAGACACATTTTGCCTTGTCTTGCTCTTCAGATTCCAGCGATAAATACACGGTGACCATTGTTGTTTCTGTTGTTGTTCCCATCATTGTCGTCGTCGTAGTGGTCGCCTTTTTGATGTACAGAAGGTAAGAATTTAAGATCTGTCCCATATTACAACAATTAACTAGTTATAAAACTTAAGATGTTGATGCTGTATGAGGGGTTGTAATATGTTAAGTGATTAGTATGCGCAAAGACTACTGTTAATTTGGTTCTGCTGTTACTTAAACTGCTGGTATGGCTTCTTGTGAAGATGATGATACATGATTTAATAACGATAATGATGATATGATTACGACGATAACGACGATGATGCTGATGTTGATGACGATGATGATGATGATATGCTGCTGCAAATGCTGTTGCTGCTGTTGATTATGATAACAATAGCTCTAGTGTATTTAAAGCATGTTTTAAAAGGCATTACCTGTTGTTGACTTACGAATCAAAACTAATGTAGGAACTTCAATAGCTAATATAAACTTACGCCATCTTTAATGCCAACGGGTTATTGACCGGATAACGTTTAAATACTCTTTCTTTCTGTCTTCTTTGTTGCAGAGGTCAATGCAAACAACTACTTGGTAAATGCAAGAAAGAATATGCCAAGAATTTTCCTAATAGAACCGATACATATGCCATGAGTTCTGAAGCGAATGCTAATTTTACCTACCACTTTAGCAGCGACATCAATGTAAGCCGTTCTGACGTAGATTATTGTGAAATTGACATAGTTGGACAAGAAACTGGCGTTGAGTACAACCATGTTGACTTTAAGCAAACACAAGTAGCAAAGGATCCCACGTATAATCACATAGGACACTTGAACAGTTCTCCAGGAAACACCGAACAGACTTATAACCATGTAGAGGACAAAACGTTCCAGAATACCGGTCTGTTCACACTCCAACCCGACACATATTCGCACATCGGCGCAATGGCAAAACCTGCATCCGGGCAGTTAGTCGAGAATTCATACGCACATATCAACGGAGTAAAGCAATGTATTCCCGAGGTTTATGACATAAATCAGTATGATTGCGCAGTCTTTCAACCGAACTGCGGGCCAACAGGACATCAAGAACGTGAGATGAACTATGGCAATGAAAGAACATTTAATGTGGTAAGGCCGGGCAAGATGGACAGTAACAATGAATCCCCGGTCTCTCACTCTTATTTTATAGTAGAAAAACACGAGAAGGAAGCTTAACGACTAATCATCAAAACAATATAATTCCTTGTTTTCTTTTCACAGAACGGTTGTCAAAGGTGCTAATCAAACAGTTGTTGGAAATTCATATTTGCCTTTGTCTGTTGCAGAATACTAAAAATTGTGACTGACTTTTAAAAGAAATGTACATGTAATTAAAATTGTGAACGGTTGACTTGTAATATATTTTTTTCTGGACAATTATGACACAATGCTGATAATTAATAACGGCATGTGTTGGCAGCGCAATACATGTACTCTAACTTGAAGTTTTGTCTACCAAATTTGCTATTTTCATCACCTTATACTATTCTCCAATTTGAAGTTCTGTCTACCGAACTTGGTATTTTCATCACCTTATACCATCTCTCGTATAGTTGAGGTGACGGTGTTAAAACAGTCATACAGTGGAATTTCTATCGTCCTCAATTATCTGTTGTTTTAAGCAATTACAGTTACTCTATTTTGGGGATAGCGTTTACTGAAGAATACATGGCAATGTTTGTATACCTGACAGTGTCATAGTGAGTACTGGCAATATAGGGAAATTTACTCAGAAAATTAAATTTAGTGCAGAAATATGCCCTTTCTTAGGATCTCCGACTATCCCGTTTATGTGTCATATCGATAATACATTTTTTCAATTACTGAAATAAAAGCACAGCGCTTTTGATATTTTTATTACAAAATGCTTTACTGCCGAAATATGTAAGCACAGCGCTTCGGACGTTACTGTAGCAACATTGTATATGTTTTATTGCCAACAGTACCATCGAGTGATAGGTCCGGCTGAGGCGGAGCCCGAGGCTGTTCGATCTTGAAGTTAAAGATACGATTCCCTTTGTGTCAGTTTTATTGTGTTAGTGTTTGTTATACATTTTGTTTTGATGGTTTAATATGGAAAGAGCCGTAAGTTTGTAACTAAATAATGTAAATTTGCTCTAAGTACAGAGAAACAAGATACATGCCAGCGATACTGTTGATTAACATATTGTAGATGTTCATCTTTCTGAAATTTTAGCACACGAACTTGACATTTTATGATTTACTGTT
Source organism: Sinonovacula constricta (assembly GCA_007844125.1). Classification (NCBI taxonomy): domain Eukaryota; kingdom Metazoa; phylum Mollusca; class Bivalvia; order Cardiida; family Solecurtidae; genus Sinonovacula; species Sinonovacula constricta. The sequence continues at coordinate 13,599,832 of CM017556.1, forward strand.
TAGGACATATTAAGATTTTACCATTAACATGGAAATATTGTAGATATACTAATAGACACTACTATATAGGCTTAATGATTTAATTGTATAATGTACAATTTAAGATACCACAAAGTTCGAAAAATATGGTTCGGTGCAATTGAAGATTGCTTAAGGTAATTTACACCTATATATTTATATCAAATATAGAGTATAAACTATGATCTCACTAGAATCCATTTTCATAATAATATTGGATATTACAATTATGTCAATTGCCTTGAATAGATATCATATAAATCTTTTGTCTCTAAAGGATTATTTATAATTATCGAACTATCAAACTTCGTAGACTATTTATCATACGAATAAACTGTCGCAAATAGACATAAAATTGTAAGTAAAATGTATAAAAGTCAATAATTGTATGTCACCATTGTATTCATTGTTATCCTAGAGTCAAATGTTGCAAGCAATAATACATTACTCAATGCTATGCGGGGGCAAGTCATGTTATATTTTGCTGTCTTAAGCTTTGTGGTAACTTAAAAGAAATCAAAGTGTTCATGGTTATTGCATGTTATATTTGTTGCATGCTTTAATATGAAAATTAAATTGTTTTAGAATGTTAGACGCAATAAAATATACGCATTTCGTTTTTGTTTATCTGTAGAATGAAGACAATGGTAAAATATATATATTATACAAACACAATTGAGAAAAGAAAAAACACTAAACTCCACTAAAGGCTGTGCTGAGGTGAATTCTCCTCTACTAGTTGCAAAGAAATGACGTATTTATTCATTTACTTATTTTCCATTAGAATTATAATAAACTACAACCAGTTCGTGCAAAAATATGCATAAAACTCTATTTTACCATTTACCAGTGCGTTTAAAGCAAATGAGACATGTATGCAGTCATAGGAGTTAGCGATCGATTCAATGTCATCGCAAGGTGCATGATATTAATTTTACTTAATGGGATTTATATCACCTTAATCATACTAAGAACATAGTCGCGATAATAAAATAAAACAGATTAATAAAGATAATAAAAGAAAACTCCGAATAATCTATTACTGTTAATTAAGTATTAATACAATAAAATTATTATTGAGAAGAAAATGATTTATACATTTTCATATTTCAATTCGGGAAAAGGGTGTGAAACAAAAAATTACAGGTAAAGTAAACGATATGGTTAATTTGTTACAGAAATCAGTCTTAAAAAAGTCTCACAACATAACTGTAAGTGATGTTCCTTCCTGCAAGTTGTTAATTAATTTATCAGTCTGTGGCTGACATACAATCGGCATAACTTTATCTGCACCATTCAACGCACAAATTAAATACCAAGATGTATATGCGGAAGCAATGTTAAAACCGAGTTGTTTACACTTTCCGAAGGGGTACAATCTGGCTAGTGCCTCAGTGTTTTATCTGGATTTTTAATTAGTCATAAGTTTCGTTTAAGTATAAACGATTAAAATAAAGTATCTATGGTTTCCAAGAAAAAATACTGGACACTATTTACAGATTCGTATTGTATTCTGCTTCTTAAAATGGTTCATAAACACAGACAGTCTTGGTGTCGACAACTTTGCTGGAGTACCAATGCCTACACGCAGTAAACGCGATGGCTTATTAGCGAAAAAGTAACACGCTCATTTACTGAGCATTACTAATTATATGCAGTACCTTTTAATACTTCGAGATGACAAAAAAGTTGCCTCAAACGTTGGACTGAATATCAGAAAAATATGGGCAAAAATAAACATAGGAGAAGTATAATGGGGGAAAATGTGAATGAGGATGCCAAGATGAAAACAAGAAATACTGTTGATGATTTTTAGGTAATTTTTGGTGATATGATGACAACGACGATGCTGCTGCTGCTACTGCGGCTGCTCCTGCTGCTGCTGCTGCTGATGATGATGTGGTGGAATTAAAAAAAACAATCAAGCAATTGATAACCTTTTTCTGAATTAATTTAGATTTGTATATAAGCTTGTATACAGGCATATGAATATGGCACATAGCTTACACACCATCGGCGTAAATGGCGATTATTCACGGTTCCGCATAGATTAAAATATTAACTTTTGTGATGTTTATAACATGTTTGTGAATATAAATTACCGTTAATGTATACAATGACTTCCACCGCTTGGGGTTATCGGTAGTTCTCTCCGTTGCAAGGTTGTAAGCCAATGGTAATGCTTCGATAGATCGATGCACTGTTGGACAAAGATGAGACAAAACAAATTCCCTTTATAGATGTGTTTTGTACATTTGAAACCCAGCTTGATAACACTCGTTTAACGTCTTTCGTAAGTCAAATAATTATGATGCATTTAATAAGGACGTGTACTAAGTTATTGTACATACGTAAAAGAGCAACTAAGTGTTCATATATTAATATTGCACCAGCAAAAAACCATTTGCACAAAATGGAGACCACACAGTGGGCCATGGTAGATGCATTTTAATTATACGCTTTACTCTATCGAAGTTGTGCGTTGTGAAGTACAGTTTACCAACGATATACAACCTTTTCGATGAATTCATTCCCAACTGTCCCTCTTTTGTATAAAATTGTCCGAACTAGCAATTATTGCTATCCACCTATCAATTAAAGATTTCACTCACATAACTGGCACAAAGAGCAAAAACTTGTCATCTAAATGCAACTGTACTACAGAACACAATTTCTTTTAAATGATACAACTATAATGCAACTACATGTAGTATTTGTCAAATCGGGTAGTACAGGGAAGACAAGAAAAGTAGAAACAGACTATAAACACTCAATCAAGACAGACTATTGTTCTCCAATTATGCTCAATTCCCAACTGTCTCACCTTGACTTGAACCATTTTTACTAAAAGTGGGACAGCTTGGAAGACACCGTTCGAAAGAGTAAATTATCAGAATGACAGTGTAATTGGTAACCATGTATAGACCAATAAACACAAAGTACTTATATTATATAATCTCTTTTTTTTCTACATTCTCCCGAGGTTACACCAATTTTGCAGTCTCGCGTAAATAGCATAAAAACTGCTCAAGTGGTTAAACCTATATAGGGCATGAATCGAGAAATAAAAAGACAGGTGATAAGTAGTAAATTCAAAATGTTTTTATTAATAAGGTAACCTGACGTAGAACTACCCAGAAAGAAGTATTTGCCAGCAGTAGTTCTTCACCAGTAAAGCTGGTCACCATTGCGGCAATGTATGAGCCGTTGCGATTCAAACACTCATACCAAGTAGGTTATGTACGGAGGTATCATCTCACCAGCATGGGCGATGCAGGAGGTTAAACCCATGCCGGCATTGAGGACGCCGTCGGGAAGATTTTTGTCGAGTACAGGTTAACCATTGTGAATCTGGCGGATGCTCCAGTCTTCCCCAGGCGAGCAGGTAAAGTAGATTCCAGTCGGAAATCTGAAGTGAAGACAGTATATGGTAATATTTCGACGCGAGTTATGTTAACATTTCTAATGATATATAATGTATGTGCAAACACATTATGATACGAAAAACAGCCCTTCTCGGTATATATGTTCGTAGAAATATGTGTCTCCGTTTTCAGCTTAGTTTTCACCGTTCTTCCTCATACAAAGGTCAATGACGTATAAAATATAGTTTCAAAATATGTCGAGCGCAATTCTGACATAAGGAAAACAAAACAAGAAATAGCTTTAAATATTTTCCGCGTTGTGAGCCATTGAAATGTAAAGTGCCTGTGCACCTATGACGTATAGTTACCAATAAGCATGATTTATTGATCTTTTTTGTTTAATGAAACTAAGCATGTACAGAGCAAGACGGTAAATGATGTTTTGATGTTTATATGGTTTATACTGTTTCCACTTGCTCGAGAAATGATGCACATGTATAATTTTTAAATAATAAAATTCTCACTGTCTGTAAGCGATAAAATAAAGTTTGTCAGTACTTGTTTTGCTGTTGTTTTCATAGATTATTTGTAATCAGTCATATGTCATAGTTTACTACATATTTATAAAATGATCAATGCAACCTACTTTGACCTGCTTTCAAATGCGGTCGCATCGTCAGCCCATAGACTTAATAAGCCCGAATGAATATCGATGTGCAATAAAAATCACTTAACCATCGACCTATGCAAACAGTGTGTGCAAAGGTCGTCTTTCTGCCATCTTTTAAAACAATAGGCTACATTTTGGCCACACGTTTTTACAATAGAAGCAGACGAGCGATGAATGAGACAAATGAGTTACCATTTTGCTGACACCACTAGTCTGTAAACTTGTTGAGGTTCTGCTAAGCTTGATCGGAATTTAACCCTGTTGGTGTTCATTGCACTACACTTTACATGTTTGTTTGAATTAATTTAGAAACTATTATTTTGCATTGAAGAGAAATAAAGTGTATGAAAATATTTACTTTACCAGCAATTAAGGTTTAGAATTGAGTTATAAATAATAACAACAGCAACTGTTTTTGATAGGCAATAAGCTAAATGGCAAACTATTGCGGACATGTTTATTCATGTTTTGCTCAAGCTGATCTTTTGGGTTGATTTACCAAAGTAATTAAGTTAATTATATTAATGGTATTCAAACGATGCAAATGTTACTATACAAACATATATATACAAAATACATGTAAATGAATGAACAAACACAAACAAAAAAAACAATTAATTTATAAATTATGCTTATCGTACATGTAAGAATATACATGTTCATTAAAGCCTCAAAAACGACGCAAATCATTTTCAAAGATATTTAGTTTGTATTTAAACCTTTAGATTTTAGTTCTCGGGTAAATACAGATGATGGTTTGTGGCAGAATCATGAAACAACTTGATCTTCATAATTTGTACAGGTGTAACTGTCTTGTCAGTCTTTGATTAGGATTTACATTTTTTCGTTACTACGATCAGGCTGAGCTTTACTAAGCTGTAAACTGTCTGCCTTGGATTTCTGTCCATATAACTAGAATACTTAACCTCTCCTATATCCTCCCATTTATTATGTTTTCATAAATAAAAGAACTACATTTTGACGCGTTGGAGACATGAATTGTCTTGAATTGTAAGACAATGCGCTCCTTGTGTAAAGCGGAATCATAAGTTTTACAAAGTTATATCTTTACATTTTAAATAGAAAATACAATTGTAGCAGCCGGCAATCAGTTAAGGACTTTTTTTTAGTTTTGCCCTATTAATTCCACTAAATGGGACAATTATTATAATTTAGCGTAAGCGTCTGGGTGTTAATGCCATTAATTGGACAGACAAGGTCAATTGCATGATACGGTTTTCTTTTCAATCTTTTACACACTATAGTCTGACTAATGTGATATATGATAAAATTATATTATCTTAAAGTTTAAATTACTATGCTCGTTTTAAAGGTTATACTTACACCATTTTGTACGAGTTTGGCGCACGTTTTTATTGAATAAATGCTTTTGTATAAAATTTTAATGAAGAGCCATAGTAGCGTCGGAACTTTGCGAAAATATGCTATTCAGACGCAACGAAGTCAAATTAGGTACATTCATTATAAAACAGTCGTTATTTATACAATTCCACAGCCGTCCACATGCAACTGAAGCACGATAAATGTTTCACTTTTTGGAGGTAGATATCAATCGTCCTCTTCTAACAGCTCGAGTCCCACTTTAGGCCAGTGGTTTGCCAGTGATTCAAGCAAGAATTTGTCGGCGTATCTTGAACATTTTAAATAGGACTATTCATTAGAGTCATACACTCGTGATACTTAAGTACATGTCCATGATTTGACAATTTACACACGCAGTATAATTCTGCTATTGGCTTCACTTGGGTTTTTTACTTCCTGTTAACATCGATCCGATACTCAGACCATGCTATTTTATGGGTGTTATTTAATAAGTTTGAAGTGTTTACCAGTTATATATCACCTACGAAAAATGTGAATGATTTCCACCGCTGTTCCGACAGAAGATAAACGTACAGCATGAGTATCATTTAAGTTAAAGATTCATGTGTATTAATAAAAATTTTAATAACAAATATCTTGCATCAATACCTTAATGTATAAAGGCCTTTTACATGTATAAATGTAAAATATATGTGATACCTACTTAGATCGTCATGTACTAAACAATAGAGATTAAGCAGTAAAGGGGGAGGTTTTGTTGAGCAATAAGTACCGCCGATGCTAACAGCAAAACTCTAGAGTTTAATACAAGCAAAATCTCCGTCCTAAACTAATCGAACAATATTTTTATAAGGTTATGAAATTTGGCTTCTGAATAGCACATCAAATGATCTTATATCGTCAGTCTATATAACATTCTGTCTACTGTTATATCGTTTGATAAAATAATTAAAAAAATAATTTTATAACATTCACTGACTAGCAGAAAACTAACTTTTTTCAACTCAACAGCACGTTTGACATAAAGTTACGATTTTGGATTCGAAACATGTGACCAGAGACCAAAACACAGTTTGGGTTTAGTGGTTACTGTGGTTGTCATTCATTTTTCAATGTTTACAAATAAATAGCCTGTTTGTCGCTGAAGACCTATATTTTGTGATCTTAAGTTACATACCGACATGTAGCAGACCAAATCGCACAGTAAAACACATCACTGCATTTTCAGCCGGCCATTACTCTTTGCGTTTACGTCTAGGAAGAGAGTATAGTGTAGAAAAGTGTCCCAGGAGTTGTTCGGAGTCGGTACAATTTTTAGGTCATGTGATTTACAATCTAACTTGAGGGTTTAACATATTTGATAGTTTGCATGCAGGTGAACTTTGAGAACAAGAAACGTAGTAATGTTTTTGTTGGCTTGGACTTACCGTGAGCTGACTTTGGATACGTGTAAATTGGGGGAACTTAAGTGACAAGGTTCTGGACAAGAGTGTCTAATGTGTGGAAGCGTAATACATTTGCTAAGGATGTATTAATTATATGTCCATCACAATAACGACAACATGGTAGAACACAAGATATTGGTTATCTTAGGGATTCTGCATAAAGTTTTTATTTAATACATGTACATCGCAGTCACAATTATTGTCATGATGTTCCGCTATTTGGGTGCAGGAAGACCTCCGACAAATATCTGGTTAGAATCAACGGCGCACATCAGGTCATCTGGAAGACATTAAATTCATCGCCCAGACAGAAACCAAGTGGTGCGAATCAATTAAAGTAGTTACAAGTCAGCGTCTCAACCAATCGGCTACGGGCGCACCCTGTGACGATTGACTTGCTTGGTTGCTTAAATAGTGTATTTTATTTTAGTTTACACAATTGAGAATATAATTAACATCTTAAGAAAGCACACATTGTCATAATATACATATACCTTAAAGGTGTGCAAATGTTGTGTTAGTGCGCTTATGTGTGAATTTGGTTTTTGACGCATACTTACTAAATGATAATTTGCTTTAATGGAAGAAAACAGACCAGATAAGCAAGTGACTATTTGACGATCTCTTAATTCAGATTAATTTGTCGAAAGCTTGGTCTTTATTGAACAGTTGGTTATAAAGAAAAAAATACATCTAATATCAACTGCCACCGAGCGAGCATCTCAAAAATGACAAACAGGAATTTTATACTAACGCTTCTTTTTATGTTTTATCAAGGTAAGATATATTTTTGTTATTCATAACTAATGTAGATCACATACAGTTTAAACAATATATACTAAACAAAAAGTTCAACTATTCCAAAAGCGACATTTATTGCGCAATGGTTACAATGGACCGTTCCGCAATTTGTATATAACTCGTCTCCTCCACACCATTGATAGTTTACAATTGTCTATTAATTCCTCGGTCAAGTGCCCACAAACAGGACCATAAACAACATTACCCGGGTTTTTATATAATGAAGGCCAGCCATTGACATGTGCTTTACGTTTTGCACTTGTTGGATAAACTGGATTGTGTAATCAAACTTTACTGACTGTGTATCGTCCGTTTGCACACTTGTTGATGCGGGTTAGTATCAATGTCTGCGCACATAATAGTTTACTTAATCTGTGAAAAAGAAAAATTTGTTGCAAGTCGGTCTGCGTTTTTCACGACTAACTATTTACACGTGTGCGAATGTTGTCAATGTATCCAATCCTCTTGGGGACCCTGTATCCTTATTCCAATCCTAAGTCTTTCATAATGCAAGTCCGAAAATAAATTTATGTAAGACCTCCTTGCGACAGCTCAAACATGGACTCATTGGAAATAAACTTTTGCAAGTTTGTCCAACTTTATTGCTTACAGATTCGTTGTGTATTATATTATGTGATAATAGTCCGCTCAAACGTTAGTTAGTTAGAGGGTCAACAATTAGTTTTCGGTCCGTTCTGTCGTATTTTATCGTTTATGATGTGCACTGTGTATTTGAAAGTTACATCTGCTGACAGAAAGCAGTTTTTTCTATAAAAAAGGCCTTCATAAGTTTGTCGATTTGAATAAAAACCTTTATTTAAAAAAAGACGCTTAAAGCAGGAAAAAATATATCGGCGCACGTGCAGCCATGTAGTTTTGTTACAATTTAAAGCAAAACTTTGTATTTTATGAAAACTAGTTTTGGTCACCTTAACGTCTCTCTCATTTAAATTAGTTTATACCTGTTTATACCAGTTATACCTTTTAAGTAATTAAAGCAAATCAGTAGCATATGTTGCTCGTTTCAGCACTAGTTTGTTGTTGTTGTTGTTGTTGTTATGTGTGGTTTTTTTGTCAGAAACACATGTTGCATATTTTTACAATAAAAATGGTTACCTTGAAAATTTTATTATATGAAATATGTGAATTTCGCATGAAAAACAAATATTATCTATCGTTCTTTTGGGGGCATTATAAATACAGATAATTACAATATACGTATACAACAAACAGAACAATAAGGCATTAAATCTAAAAATAAAGTCCAAGCTGATCCAGGTCCTAACAATTTGTGTTTACTTACTTGATGAATGTTTAAATTCCTTTTAAAATTCGCAGTTTTTCATAATAATTTCCGAAGATGTCGTTATATTAACTATAAATCCAAAATTACACTAGTTGTAATCAAAAATCGAAATTTGCACAATATTGTTATTTTAAATCACTTATTCTATTCACGGATGGTCCTTTTAAGTCTTAAAGGTCTTACTCAAGTTTCATCACGCATTAAAAATTA
>CM017556.1:13613516-13616016 GCA_007844125.1 Sinonovacula constricta
AAATATAAATAAATGTATAAGAAATCCACAATATTTGGAGTTTCAAGTAAAGTCAAACGCGCAATTTCATATTTATATTTCTCATTGGCATTAAACGTCTCCATTTAGATATTACAAATAAATGTTTCTAAAGATGCATAAAGTTCTTAAAAATTATATAGTATTTACATTTTTAATTCAAAGCCACGTGTTACTTGTATTTGTTTTTCAGCTTCGATTGTATCAATAAAATCGCCCCAAAATGGACACTCAGTTCTGATTGATCAGTCGGTGGTATAACGATGGTAACGCGTACGTACATTGGGTTGTCAATTCATTATACCACGCCCATCCGAAAATTGATTGTATACTTCTGCACGTTGCCTTTTGAAGAAGTTTATTTACCGCAATTTTTCACCTACCTTTAAAATGACCACGCCTTTTACCGCAATTTTTCACCTACCTATAATATGACCACGCCTGTCATACTTGCATAGGGTTTACGTTAAACAAAACAGTTGATCGAAACCTGTTTTTTTTTAGATTTCATTCTAAAAGACAATCGCTTATGCAAAGCAGCAAAGTACGTCCATGTTTTAAGCAATAAAATACATGATCTGGTGCACGACAACGACAGACATGCAATGAATAGAAAATCTTAAGGCGGTGAGTACTGTGACTAAAATGATCTGAGAATATTTTCGAACAAGTGCTCTTCAAATACAAGTGACACACACACACACACGCACACGCACACAAACACACACACACACACGCACACGCACACAAACACACACACACACACACGCGCGCGCGCGCACACGCACACACGCACACACACACACAGAGGCTCAACCTTTAGTTGCTTAGTAACTTAAACGAGTACATAGTAATTGCATGGATATGCATTATTAATAGAACTTAATTAGTGAATACGAAATAATTTGAATGGGACATACATTAGGCATCTGCAGCATTTACGAAATGGATTCACTTACAATGTCGGTTCATTAAAATAGTAATGAACTTTCGCATCCACACCGCGAAATTCTTCTTCCGTACATGGCTACATTTTGTACATTCTAGTGTTTGCTAAAACACATATGTTCTCTCAATAGAGATTGAGTCACGAAGATATATATTGTCAAAAGTACACAGTATCACACATGTACGAGTTGCCATTGGTATATCAACGGCGTTTAGTTACGTTGTCATTACAGTCCAGTCAATTTGTACAAAGAACAATTACAACAGCTTAGATTTCACGTTTAATATAGCAAAATGTGAAAAATTCTAACAGAGGAAAAACTCATATTCATGTCGTGCTCTAGTATCTAGTATTAAAATGATGTTTTTCCAGCTGTTGACGATTTATACTTTCAGGCAAGTTATTTTTTATAATTCTGAACACAGCCTCACAGTCTCCTCCTTTATACGCATAATCTTATCATACAAAATCGTTTGGAACCACACACTCATGCCATTTGCATCATTTTCAATGACGAGGTACAATGTATGTGCAAGTATTTAATAAACATACATTGCCTCTTTATTTACTTTTTAAACTTTAAATACAACCTACTTGCCTTGTTGAAGTTTACTCCATCAACAAGTTAAAGTTGTTATAAAGCATCACTACGGCGGAAACTTTACCTGGATCAATCAATTATTACTGTTTTGCATAATATAAGGATATCACTTTCGCATGACACATGTATAATTGAAACAAGATAAAGAATTCGCAATGCATTATGTCAATAAAATGTGAAATGATCTTAATATTTTATAATACTCAAAAGTCGAAAGAATACGTAGTTGTATTCACACGCTTATGCAAAAGATATTTAATTATTAAGAATAACAATGTTTTTAGACAAATTAGATACCAGTTTTTTTAGCTAAATTAATCTCTCTTGACTGGCCACTTCCAGGGTAGAACCAGTACTCAGGCAGTCAGCACCTAGACTAATGTTCAGTAAGTAGTTTTGCGAAAGAAAAATAATTATTTGTCGATGTTGTTTACTAGAATGTTTCTACAAAATCGCCACAATTACACTGAAAAAATAATAACAAACAAATTATATAGATAAATAAGACAAGTTTGGTACAGTCATCTACACATTCGTGTGCATTGGGAGTTTCTAAGATATTTATATTTATGGGAGTTTCAAAATCTACAAGACATCTTCAACCATTACGACAGATAATTTACCATCTCATTATGTTATTAATCTTGCAATCACCAAAAAAAGCAATTCAAAAGATTTATGGCAGTCATCATGAACCTCTGCTCGCAACAAAAACGAACGTTACAAAAATGGCAACAGAAGTCTCAAAATTGTCTTGTCAGTTTAACAATATTTACCCCTTTTTACATTTGTCTAATATTTATTTATGCGATTAAGCAAATAAACGAGCGTCAGAAGTGAGTGATTTTAATGCTACCACGGCTGTAAAAATACTTTCATGTGACTTCATGTTTAACAATATATTTTATATCATAGCTTTTATATCACACGAT